>SMGU01004677.1:0-23256 GCA_004348175.1 Puccinia novopanici
ACATTCACCCCTTAAACGTTATCCCACCATCTCCTAATTTCTGTGCATGCTATTTGTATGTAGTTCGACCGTCCTAGTCGCCGACTTGACGTCAACAAGACGGGTTTCCAAAAGCCAGGAGGACGATGATGGGGTCGGAAGAGGGTCGAGTGGAGGGGAAGCAGAGGGAGAGGGAAAGTGGGGCAGCGGGAGGACTGCGAATGGAGACAAGATGGCCGGGAAACAACTGGTGCAAGTCCAGCCCCTCTCGGCCTCCATCTTTGGCTCCAAGTTTTGGTCCCACAACTCCGACTCCTCCCGTCCCTCTGATTTTCCGGGCCCTCTTCTCCCTCCTTTTCAAGACTCCCTCCCCCCTTGATCCTCTCACTCCCCCGCCATCCTTCCCATCTGCTTCTTCTTCTTCATCTCCTAATTGAATAATCTTCTTCTGATCTCCCGCCTTCCCCTCTTCCATCTTCGCCGTTTTGGAAGGTTAGAATCTATGCCCGTTTGTTGCTTTGTGTATATTTGTTGCTGTGCTTTTATCCGTTTTTTTTTTTTTATATCTTCTCCCTTTCTTTCCTGCAATCTGTCGTTCTTTTTTCTTTTCCATTATTGTTGTTTCGTTTTGTTGTTGTACACCGTCGTCGTCATTCCCTGCACACATCGTTGTTGCTGTTGTTGTTATATATCATATGTTTGTTCTCTGCAATGGTTAGGATCGGTTTGCAGCACTCATGTTTTCTGTGGATTCCAGATTAAGGTTGCACACACACACTCTCTCTTAGTTCAAGTGCCCCCTTATGAGTTTCTGAAAAAAAGGTTTGATGCGTGAGTGGAGGACTTCCCGTCGCCCAGATTGCTTAATCTGGAGCTTCTATTTCTAAATTCCAAACTTTGTTTGGTGATGAAAATTGACAAGAGTGAGGTTCCCACCACCAAACAAAGTTTGGAATTTAGATATAGCCCGTCTAAATTAAGCATTCCAGACCAACAGGAAGTCCTCCAGTAGTGGGGCTGATGCACACGACTTAAAATATTCCAAACACAGTAAGATCATGTGCATTTGGTAGACCATGGAAGCACATTCTCCTCACTTTCTAATTCGTTCTCAATTATAGCCCCAATGTTTTTTTAGGTGCTTGTCTGAGACAAGATGTCAAGGAAGGGCTTGGTTCTGAGATGATGATGGTCACAATAGTATGTGCTGAAGACAGAGCAAGACCAGCAGTACTGAGCCACATTTGTCTGGCTGTCTTGCTTGTGGGCTGTATGCCATGTCTCTGGAGCACCATCAGCACCACCCACTAAAGCTCTGTGAGCCAACACTCCCTGAATGTGGCTCTTCTTGCACTCCCAAGAATCTGCCCACCATACACTTGCTCATACTAGAAGAGAAAAAGAAAGTTGTCCAGGTTGCTTGGCATGTCTAGGTTCTTAATAATCATTCATTGGTCAAGCATTAAATGTTTTCCTTGTAAATTCATCTTTTATCTTTTTTGACTGTAATATCATTCCTGGTATGATGACTCTGATGATGAATGGAAGACCATGGGCGGATATTCTCCCATGGACACATTCATTCATCAGAGTTGTTATAATAGGAATGAGAAAACAGCTCAATCAAAATAAAATTTGAAGCAAGCAAGTGACCAATCGTTTGATCCTAACCAATGTAGCCCAGAAGCTATCATCATTCCAGTTGATAACTTGGTTAGTGTTGTGTAGTGAAGTGCAGCATAGCGTAGCGCATTGTAGCATAGCGTAGCGTGTGAGTGTAGCATAGCGTAGTGTGTTTGTGTAGCGTAGCGTAGCGTAGTTCCCAGTGAGCTACGCTACGCTACTTGTTAGTTGGAAAAAATTTACGCTACAGATTCTTCAAAATTCTGTTAGTTCAAGAAAAGCTACGCTAACAGTTAGTGTAGTGGAAAATATTTTCAACTAACGCTACACAAAAATTTCAAGGAGAATTTTCCACTACGCTAACTGTTAGTGTAGCCAAACAATATCACAATTAACGCTACACAAATTTGGAAGAGAAAAAAAAACCGCTACGCTAACGGTTATCGGCCATGTAGTGTAGCGTAGCGTAGCGGCCCACTGTTGGTGAAAGGCATCATTTTGCCTGTAGAATTAATTTTTTAATCAATATTTAATTATTTGGGGATATTTTGGAGAGAAATTAAAAATTTATGAATTCTGAAATATGAATAATACCACAATCTCTGGATTGCTGCTGGTTTCAAACCAATTCTAGGAAACTGAATAGCAAGTGCCATAAAAAGTAAAAAGGTTTAATTTTTAGTTTTTATGGACCTTGCTATACAGGTTACAAGAAATATTACCTGGGGTTTATGTGCATGTTTTTTGGGGTGTGGTGTGGCTTGTGTAAGTGGTAGGAATCAGAGGTAAAATATTGTGTTTCTTATGGGACTATCTTCCTTTTTTGCCTTATGCATTCAAAAATACTTATATTATTATCTTCAAACAGTTTCTGACTCACATGTCCCAAATGCCATGATAGATGGTAGATATGCTGGTTTTTCTTGAAGATGGGGAGGAGAGTAGAAATTGGGTCCTGTTTCCAAATATGAAACCAATTTCTCCCAGGACCTACTCAAAAACTGCCCCACCATCAATCCCAAATACTCAGCAAATCCCAAATACTCAGCAAAAATTGTCTCACTTGAATCGAAGAAAAACCAATGAAATGAAACATAAAACTTAAATATTCAAAGAAAATAAAAAAAGAAGTAATTTCCAATCAGATTTTATATTGATTTTTGACATAGAATCAGCCACATATATTTTTTCAATTCAAACTCTTCTTGGAGATGGAAATTTTCTATGAACATACCAGAGACGTTTTGTGTGACATTTGAATATTCAAGTAGTGTTGTTGATGCCACCTCTGGAAAGGTGCACACCAACAGGGGCCATCATGAGAGTTTGAGGATGTGTGCCAATGGCAGGCCCAGTTGCGGGGAACTGGGGCACCAAGAAAAAATACAGCTGATAGCTGTAGGTATACTTGCATGATGAATTATTTGCAATGGATTCAATTGGTGATGTCACATGAGGAAGGGAAAAATCTACAAGATGCTGGAGCCAGAAAACAAAAAAATCATAGAAAAAGCTGTGAGATCAAGAGACCCCAAGCTCTTGCAGGTCCCAGTTAGAATCAGCAAGCATGTTTCTTTGAACTTCATTATCAATGATCTCCACTATATCTTTGTAAGCATGTTTCTTTGACCTTCATTATCAATGATCTCCACTATATCTTTGTCAGCTTGAGAGGATGACCACTCAAAAATGTTTAAATTGAAGAGGGTATTCATGAAGGCCTCTTGCTGAGAAGAGATGACTTCATTCTAATCTTCAGTGTATACAGGATTGAGGAATTTATCATACACCTTCATGTTCTTGTATATGGAGCCATCTTGTCTAGGTTATTTCTGTTTTCTTGAATTCATAGAAGAAAGTGGACTCTCTCCTTGGAGAAGATGAAGCTTGATTTGTGATATCACCTTCAAGGTGGTGGGAGACATGCAATTACAAGTTTTTGTTTTGATGTCATTCATCATTGAGAAGAGTCCCACAACTCTAGCAGCATGAGGGACAATCTCAAGTATTCCAATGCAGAGCTTCTTCAAATGCTCTGACTAAGGGGTGAGAAGGAATTTAAGAAACTTAGACAATCTCCACCAGCAGCGTGTAAACAGTGCCTAAATTTCCAACCCATGGAGCTGTGCTGCATTTTAAGCGCCTTGCCTGGAGGATGTCCTCCTTCACAAGCTGCCAAATAGAAACTGGGGGATGTGAAAGTGTTAGTAGAGCCAAGCCAAAAGGATTATTGCGGGATGTGGAGTTTGAGGATCACAGAAATAATGTGTGACATGTGTTTTAAGCTCAGCAAGGTGAGGAGCTATACTGTCCTAAATGTAGGGATACTGTAGCTCCCAAGTTTGGCACCTCCAGTGGAGGGACTAAATACTAATTGAGTGAATAAATTTAGTTTAGTCACTGTCAGACTCAAAATTGTTAGTTAAAAACTTTGTCAAGAAAGATTTTTTTTTGGCTCCTTTTAGGAGCATCAATGTGTAGAAGCTCTTGCTGGAATTGTTGGTCCAGCCATCCCAGGAAATATTAAGCTGATTCTGTTCCTTGAGGGTCTCAAAGATCTCCACTTCATGTCAAGCATGTACCATGGGCAAAAATTCCTCAATCATCTGGACTTGTTAGGATAATTGGTATGGTGCATGTGCCAATGTTGTCTGATACTCTTGTAAGTATGGATTCTCAAAAAATGTTCATGGGACATTGGAGTTGATAATAGTCTTCAGAAGTAGCTCATGAATTAGATTTAACCTTTTGCTTGTCCAAGCTGGTTGATTTCTCTGGAATTGAAACCAAAATAGTTTGGTTGTTATCAGAGCCCAATCACAAGAGTTGACTGAACTAGCTTTATTCCTGCTTGACTTGAAATAGAAGATACAAATTGACAGAAGTTGTAAGGAAAATCTTAGTGGTCCTCAAGTCCTCAAGACCACAATTCATTTGCTTGCTTGCATCCTAAAGATTTTTCCACCTCACATCACCTACATGGCTCCCATGCTGTCAGCCTAAGCCTCGGTGGAGATGGTCTAAGACATTCAAGATGGATTCTGAAATGGCACTGCAATGAATCCATGCAAACCATACCCCACAGTTTCTGATTTCGATGATAAAGGAGTTGTTGATGACATGGTGGCAAATGGCGGGGAAAAGACTCCGTCACGGCGAGCGGATCAGCTTGGTAGATGTTGAGGCCAGAGCGTGTATACTATACTCCCGGCGATACTTGAAGACACGCTGACTCAGGGATTCTTAGTGGGCATATTCGGAAGGATTATTGATTGTACATAGACAAAGAAAGAGCTGGGTACGAAGGGATGTGTTAGCAAAGGTACGCGGCTGTTTGTTAGATTAGGGGAAACTGTACAAACCAGTTGGAGTTACGTGCTCATAACCAGGAAGTCGTCTGCAGCAACAGGAGTTTGCGACGATTTCAGGAGGAGCATTGACCTGCCTGGGGTATGACGCACCCCCGACTCGCAGCCTCCCCGACAAGATGATCCCGGGGACCGGAGGCGGGTGGTGCAACCTCATTGGATGTTCAAACTCCATTTCCTCCGCCAAAACTTATCCTCAACAAACGCGATGACGGCGGACTGGGTAAGACCAGACCCAGAACTCATTCGGTAAGCTCATCTAATCTCTCTTGGATACAGAGGGTACTAAAACCACACTCACTTTGGCATCCTCAAGCTCCAAATGGCTCGAGCTGCTTTCGGACCCCTCCGTCTCACTCAACCAGCTGAAGCGAACCGCCTTCCAAGGGAACATCACCTTACTTAGATCGGTTTACTGGAGGGTACGTCTATCTGGCGCCATCTCAAAATCTTTCATGTTGGCTGATACCTCATCATCAGATTTTTCTCGGACAACTACCCACACCAATCCCTACATTGAACTCGAAATTCGCGCCCACAGGCTGGACCTTTGCATTAGAAAAATCTAGATCAAATTGGGAAGAACTACGTCAAAAATATCTCAGAGCCCCAGATGGTCTATGGTTAGAGGATTCTGTCGAGAGCTCGGTTCAAAATCTGAACCTCAAATTAAACCAGCAGCACATCTCTGCTACTTCCCTTCTACCCCTCGATTCTCAATCCACAGATCTTGGGGTCAATAACCCACTCAGTCAACACGAAGATGTATGCGTTTTTTTTTTTTTGCTCTTCTCCGCTCCTTCTTCCTCCCCCCACCATTTTTCTTTGCATTTGGTATTTACTGATGATCTGACAGAATTACCGATCCCTTACTTACAGAATCCTTCGAATGTTTGGCTGCGCGACCTTGAGGTCAGTCACACTCAAACCACCAAATGTACAGACAAAAAAGAAACGAATTTCCCCACTGATATTATCTTCTTTCGCTCCGTTCCTTGTGGTACTCTAGTTACGCAAAACCATCAAGCAAGACGTGATCCGCACCTTTCCCGAGCTCGAGTACTTTCGAAAAAGGAGGACTCAAGCCATGCTCACAGACATTCTACACGTATACTGCAAACTTCATCAAGATATCGGATATCGACAGGGAATGCATGAAATTCTAGGGGTCATTTTAGAGACACTCGACTTGGATTCATTAAACTCTCCCAGCCAAGGAAACCCCGGTTTAATCCATCAAGTCTTATCCAGAGATCACCTCGAACATGACGCCTTCAGTCTTTTCTCTCTGCTAATGAAGCCGATGAATCATTGGTACGACCCTAACTTGTCCATTCCACTTGGTGATCTTGCTAACAGCGAGACCACACCATTGACCTCGGTTGGCTTTATTCTATCTCAACTTGCCGGGATCCACCCAGTTACCCCAAATGCCTCCCCTCATCATCTACTTGTACATCCGATCGTTGAGAGATGCGCCTCAATCTTCCATGTATAACTCAAGCATGCCGATCCCAAACTATGGGCCCACCTTGACAAGCTAGAAATTGAACCTCAGCTGTGGGGGATTCGATGGCTGAGACTTTTGTTCACCAGAGAGTTCACATATCAGGAAAGCTTGTTACTTTGGGATGGCATCTTTGCTCAGGATGGAGCTTCTCTACGACTGGCAGACTTTGTTTGCATTGCGATGTTGTTGCGAATACGCGAAGGCCTTCTGGACTCAGACTACAGTGGCGCACTACAACTAATACTCAGATTCCCTCGGCCGACAGACGAAGATTCGAGGATTGCCTTATTACTCTATCAAGCTATCTTGCTCTACCAATTCCCCATGCCTGACACGGTGTTGTTGATCATCAGAAAAAATCTTGACTTGCAACTCTTGGCGGCTTCCAACACCCCTGAGGAACCCAATTCTTGGTTTGGCAAACCGTGAATAATTTCCAAGAATCGCTGAATCACAAACATCAATTCACATCCCTTCAGTCGGCCTCCTCCAATGCGCTCAACAACAACAAAGCTATCGCGTCCAACTCGGGCTCGACAAGCTCCAAGAAGCCTACACCGCTAACGAAAAGTAAAAGTATTTTGGGGGTGCTAGTCGACTTACGGAAGAGTTACTCTCCAGCCCTCCCGCTGCAAAGCCACATGGAACCACCGACGCCTATGACGGCTCAACTAAAATCCCCATTGAATTCCACCGCTTGCTCCAATCCCATCTTGCCCAAGCTGAACCTGAACATCCCAAGTGTACAATCGCAAGGTGCGCAGTGTCTCGCCAATCAAGCAGTTGGACAAGCACTGGGATTATGCGTCGATGCCCTGGAACAAGACCTGTTCAGGTTCTCAGACCAGCCGGTGGATTCTAGTCAAGGTCTGGCACTCGGTGCTCTCAAACACATCCGGGACATCATGTTGTCGGGATTCAGCTCTGGATTCGATTCCAACGTAATGAGTCCTTTGATCGAATATCAGTCTGCCACCGCTTCTACGGCCTTGAATCACTCTGCTTCATCCTCATCCTTCGATACTGTGGACTCCCTGAATCGCTCTTCTTATTGTCCTTCTCGGTCCGCCACCACCGACTCCCCCGAGCTGAGCTTCAACCAGTCCACATCGGGCGGCAGTTCAGAATCTGTGCAATTGTCCAACTTGAGGTATTTTCGTCCGACATTCACCCCTTAAACGTTATCCCACCATCTCCTAATTTCTGTGCATGCTATTTGTATGTAGTTCGACCGTCCTAGTCGCCGACTTGGCGTCAACAAGACGGGTTTCCAAAAGCCAGGAGGACGATGATGGGGTCGGAAGAGGGTCGAGTGGAGGGGAAGCAGAGGGAGAGGGAAAGTGGGGCAGCGGGAGGACTGCGAATGGAGACAAGATGGCCGGGAAACAACTGGTGCAAGTCCAGCCCCTCTCGGCCTCCATCTTTGGCTCCAAGTTTTGGTCCCACAACTCCGACTCCTCCCGTCCCTCTGATTTTCCGGGCCCTCTTCTCCCTCCTTTTCAAGACTCCCTCCCCCCTTGATCCTCTCACTCCCCCGCCATCCTTCCCATCTGCTTCTTCTTCTTCATCTCCTAATTGAATAATCTTCTTCTGATCTCCCGCCTTCCCCTCTTCCATCTTCGCCGTTTTGGAAGGTTAGAATCTATGCCCGTTTGTTGCTTTGTGTATATTTGTTGCTGTGCTTTTATCCGTTTTTTTTTTTTTATATCTTCTCCCTTTCTTTCCTGCAATCTGTCGTTCTTTTTTCTTTTCCATTATTGTTGTTTCGTTTTGTTGTTGTACACCGTCGTCGTCATTCCCTGCACACATCGTTGTTGCTGTTGTTGTTATATATCATATGTTTGTTCTCTGCAATGGTTAGGATCGGTTTGCAGCACTCATGTTTTCTGTGGATTCCAGATTAAGGTTGCACACACACACTCTCTCTTAGTTCAAGTGCCCCCTTATGAGTTTCTGAAAAAAAGGTTTGATGCGTGAGTGGAGGACTTCCCGTCGCCCAGATTGCTTAATCTGGAGCTTCTATTTCTAAATTCCAAACTTTGTTTGGTGATGAAAATTGACAAGAGTGAGGTTCCCACCACCAAACAAAGTTTGGAATTTAGATATAGCCCGTCTAAATTAAGCATTCCAGACCAACAGGAAGTCCTCCAGTAGTGGGGCTGATGCACACGACTTAAAATATTCCAAACACAGTAAGATCATGTGCATTTGGTAGACCATGGAAGCACATTCTCCTCACTTTCTAATTCGTTCTCAATTATAGCCCCAATGTTTTTTTAGGTGCTTGTCTGAGACAAGATGTCAAGGAAGGGCTTGGTTCTGAGATGATGATGGTCACAATAGTATGTGCTGAAGACAGAGCAAGACCAGCAGTACTGAGCCACATTTGTCTGGCTGTCTTGCTTGTGGGCTGTATGCCATGTCTCTGGAGCACCATCAGCACCACCCACTAAAGCTCTGTGAGCCAACACTCCCTGAATGTGGCTCTTCTTGCACTCCCAAGAATCTGCCCACCATACACTTGCTCATACTAGAAGAGAAAAAGAAAGTTGTCCAGGTTGCTTGGCATGTCTAGGTTCTTAATAATCATTCATTGGTCAAGCATTAAATGTTTTCCTTGTAAATTCATCTTTTATCTTTTTTGACTGTAATATCATTCCTGGTATGATGACTCTGATGATGAATGGAAGACCATGGGCGGATATTCTCCCATGGACACATTCATTCATCAGAGTTGTTATAATAGGAATGAGAAAACAGCTCAATCAAAATAAAATTTGAAGCAAGCAAGTGACCAATCGTTTGATCCTAACCAATGTAGCCCAGAAGCTATCATCATTCCAGTTGATAACTTGGTTAGTGTTGTGTAGTGAAGTGCAGCATAGCGTAGCGCATTGTAGCATAGCGTAGCGTGTGAGTGTAGCATAGCGTAGTGTGTTTGTGTAGCGTAGCGTAGCGTAGTTCCCAGTGAGCTACGCTACGCTACTTGTTAGTTGGAAAAAATTTACGCTACAGATTCTTCAAAATTCTGTTAGTTCAAGAAAAGCTACGCTAACAGTTAGTGTAGTGGAAAATATTTTCAACTAACGCTACACAAAAATTTCAAGGAGAATTTTCCACTACGCTAACTGTTAGTGTAGCCAAACAATATCACAATTAACGCTACACAAATTTGGAAGAGAAAAAAAAACCGCTACGCTAACGGTTATCGGCCATGTAGTGTAGCGTAGCGTAGCGGCCCACTGTTGGTGAAAGGCATCATTTTGCCTGTAGAATTAATTTTTTAATCAATATTTAATTATTTGGGGATATTTTGGAGAGAAATTAAAAATTTATGAATTCTGAAATATGAATAATACCACAATCTCTGGATTGCTGCTGGTTTCAAACCAATTCTAGGAAACTGAATAGCAAGTGCCATAAAAAGTAAAAAGGTTTAATTTTTAGTTTTTATGGACCTTGCTATACAGGTTACAAGAAATATTACCTGGGGTTTATGTGCATGTTTTTTGGGGTGTGGTGTGGCTTGTGTAAGTGGTAGGAATCAGAGGTAAAATATTGTGTTTCTTATGGGACTATCTTCCTTTTTTGCCTTATGCATTCAAAAATACTTATATTATTATCTTCAAACAGTTTCTGACTCACATGTCCCAAATGCCATGATAGATGGTAGATATGCTGGTTTTTCTTGAAGATGGGGAGGAGAGTAGAAATTGGGTCCTGTTTCCAAATATGAAACCAATTTCTCCCAGGACCTACTCAAAAACTGCCCCACCATCAATCCCAAATACTCAGCAAATCCCAAATACTCAGCAAAAATTGTCTCACTTGAATCGAAGAAAAACCAATGAAATGAAACATAAAACTTAAATATTCAAAGAAAATAAAAAAAGAAGTAATTTCCAATCAGATTTTATATTGATTTTTGACATAGAATCAGCCACATATATTTTTTCAATTCAAACTCTTCTTGGAGATGGAAATTTTCTATGAACATACCAGAGACGTTTTGTGTGACATTTGAATATTCAAGTAGTGTTGTTGATGCCACCTCTGGAAAGGTGCACACCAACAGGGGCCATCATGAGAGTTTGAGGATGTGTGCCAATGGCAGGCCCAGTTGCGGGGAACTGGGGCACCAAGAAAAAATACAGCTGATAGCTGTAGGTATACTTGCATGATGAATTATTTGCAATGGATTCAATTGGTGATGTCACATGAGGAAGGGAAAAATCTACAAGATGCTGGAGCCAGAAAACAAAAAAATCATAGAAAAAGCTGTGAGATCAAGAGACCCCAAGCTCTTGCAGGTCCCAGTTAGAATCAGCAAGCATGTTTCTTTGAACTTCATTATCAATGATCTCCACTATATCTTTGTAAGCATGTTTCTTTGACCTTCATTATCAATGATCTCCACTATATCTTTGTCAGCTTGAGAGGATGACCACTCAAAAATGTTTAAATTGAAGAGGGTATTCATGAAGGCCTCTTGCTGAGAAGAGATGACTTCATTCTAATCTTCAGTGTATACAGGATTGAGGAATTTATCATACACCTTCATGTTCTTGTATATGGAGCCATCTTGTCTAGGTTATTTCTGTTTTCTTGAATTCATAGAAGAAAGTGGACTCTCTCCTTGGAGAAGATGAAGCTTGATTTGTGATATCACCTTCAAGGTGGTGGGAGACATGCAATTACAAGTTTTTGTTTTGATGTCATTCATCATTGAGAAGAGTCCCACAACTCTAGCAGCATGAGGGACAATCTCAAGTATTCCAATGCAGAGCTTCTTCAAATGCTCTGACTAAGGGGTGAGAAGGAATTTAAGAAACTTAGACAATCTCCACCAGCAGCGTGTAAACAGTGCCTAAATTTCCAACCCATGGAGCTGTGCTGCATTTTAAGCGCCTTGCCTGGAGGATGTCCTCCTTCACAAGCTGCCAAATAGAAACTGGGGGATGTGAAAGTGTTAGTAGAGCCAAGCCAAAAGGATTATTGCGGGATGTGGAGTTTGAGGATCACAGAAATAATGTGTGACATGTGTTTTAAGCTCAGCAAGGTGAGGAGCTATACTGTCCTAAATGTAGGGATACTGTAGCTCCCAAGTTTGGCACCTCCAGTGGAGGGACTAAATACTAATTGAGTGAATAAATTTAGTTTAGTCACTGTCAGACTCAAAATTGTTAGTTAAAAACTTTGTCAAGAAAGATTTTTTTTTGGCTCCTTTTAGGAGCATCAATGTGTAGAAGCTCTTGCTGGAATTGTTGGTCCAGCCATCCCAGGAAATATTAAGCTGATTCTGTTCCTTGAGGGTCTCAAAGATCTCCACTTCATGTCAAGCATGTACCATGGGCAAAAATTCCTCAATCATCTGGACTTGTTAGGATAATTGGTATGGTGCATGTGCCAATGTTGTCTGATACTCTTGGAAGTATGGATTCTCAAAAAATGTTCAGGGAAAATTGGAGTTGATAATAGTCTTCAGAAGTAGCTCATGAATTATATTTAACCTTTTGCTTGTCCAAGCTGGTTGATTTCTCTGGAATTGAAACCAAAATAGTTTGGTTGTTATCATCTTGATTGGATGTTTATAAAGCAGTTGATTTCATCTCAAGCTTCAAGACTTCCCAAATATATTCAGCCTTTGATTCTGAAGTGATTTTTGGGGAGGAATCATTGTCCTCAAGACCACAATTCATTTGCTTGCTTGCATCCTAAAGATTTTTCCACCTCACATCACCTACATGGCTCCCATGCTGTCAGCCTAAGCCTGGGGAAGAAGGTGCAAAGACATTCAAGATGGATTCTGAAATGGCACTGCAATGAATCCATGCAAACCATACCCCACAGTTTCTGATTTCGATGATAAAGGAGTTGTTGATGACATGGTGGCAAATGGCGGGGAAAAGACTCCGTCACGGCGAGCGGATCAGCTTGGTAGATGTTGAGGCCAGAGCGTGTATACTATACTCCCGGCGATACTTGAAGACACGCTGACTCAGGGATTCTTAGTGGGCATATTCGGAAGGATTATTGATTGTACATAGACAAAGAAAGAGCTGGGTACGAAGGGATGTGTTAGCAAAGGTACGCGGCTGTTTGTTAGATTAGGGGAAACTGTACAAACCAGTTGGAGTTACGTGCTCATAACCAGGAAGTCGTCTGCAGCAACAGGAGTTTGCGACGATTTCAGGAGGAGCATTGACCTGCCTGGGGTATGACGCACCCCCGACTCGCAGCCTCCCCGACAAGATGATCCCGGGGACCGGAGGCGGGTGGTGCAACCTCATTGGATGTTCAAACTCCATTTCCTCCGCCAAAACTTATCCTCAACAAACGCGATGACGGCGGACTGGGTAAGACCAGACCCAGAACTCATTCGGTAAGCTCATCTAATCTCTCTTGGATACAGAGGGTACTAAAACCACACTCACTTTGGCATCCTCAAGCTCCAAATGGCTCGAGCTGCTTTCGGACCCCTCCGTCTCACTCAACCAGCTGAAGCGAACCGCCTTCCAAGGGAACATCACCTTACTTAGATCGGTTTACTGGAGGGTACGTCTATCTGGCGCCATCTCAAAATCTTTCATGTTGGCTGATACCTCATCATCAGATTTTTCTCGGACAACTACCCACACCAATCCCTACATTGAACTCGAAATTCGCGCCCACAGGCTGGACCTTTGCATTAGAAAAATCTAGATCAAATTGGGAAGAACTACGTCAAAAATATCTCAGAGCCCCAGATGGTCTATGGTTAGAGGATTCTGTCGAGAGCTCGGTTCAAAATCTGAACCTCAAATTAAACCAGCAGCACATCTCTGCTACTTCCCTTCTACCCCTCGATTCTCAATCCACAGATCTTGGGGTCAATAACCCACTCAGTCAACACGAAGATGTATGCGTTTTTTTTTTTTTGCTCTTCTCCGCTCCTTCTTCCTCCCCCCACCATTTTTCTTTGCATTTGGTATTTACTGATGATCTGACAGAATTACCGATCCCTTACTTACAGAATCCTTGGAATGTTTGGCTGCGCGACCTTGAGGTCAGTCACACTCAAACCACCAAATGTACAGACAAAAAAGAAACGAATTTCCCCACTGATATTATCTTCTTTCGCTCCGTTCCTTGTGGTACTCTAGTTACGCAAAACCATCAAGCAAGACGTGATCCGCACCTTTCCCGAGCTCGAGTACTTTCGAAAAAGGAGGACTCAAGCCATGCTCACAGACATTCTACACGTATACTGCAAACTTCATCAAGATATCGGATATCGACAGGGAATGCATGAAATTCTAGGGGTCATTTTAGAGACACTCGACTTGGATTCATTAAACTCTCCCAGCCAAGGAAACCCCGGTTTAATCCATCAAGTCTTATCCAGAGATCACCTCGAACATGACGCCTTCAGTCTTTTCTCTCTGCTAATGAAGCCGATGAATCATTGGTACGACCCTAACTTGTCCATTCCACTTGGTGATCTTGCTAACAGCGAGACCACACCATTGACCTCGGTCGGCTTTATTCCATCTCAACTTGCCGGGATCCACCCAGTTACAAATGCCTCCTCCCCTCATCATCTACTTGTACATCCGATCGTTGAGAGATGCGCCTCAATCTTTCATGTATACCTCAAGCATGCTGATCCCCAACTATGGGCTCACCTCGACAAGCTAGAAATTGAACCTCAGCTGTGGGGGATTCGATGGCTGAGACTTTTGTTCACCAGAGAGTTCACATATCAGGAAAGCTTGTTACTTTGGGATGGCATCTTTGCTCAGGATGGAGCTTCTCTACGACTGGCAGACTTTGTTTGCATTGCGATGTTGTTGCGAATACGCGAAGGCCTTCTGGACTCAGACTACAGTGGCGCACTACAACTAATACTCAGATTCCCTCGGCCGACAGACGAAGATTCGAGGATTGCCTTATTACTCTATCAAGCTATCTTGCTCTACCAATTCCCCATGCCTGACACGGTGTTGTTGATCATCAGACAAAATCTCGACTTGCAACTCTTCTCGGCTTCCAACACCCCTGAGGAACCCGATTCTTGGTTTGGCATCAGGCGTAAACCCTCAGCATCATCAAGCGTGAATAATATCCAAGAATCGCAGAATCGCAAACATCAATTCACATCCCTTCAGTCGGCCTCCTCCAATGCGCTCAACAACAACAAAGCTATCGCGTCCAACTCGGGCTCGACAAGCTCCAAGAAGCCTACACCGCTAACGAAAAGTAAAAGTATTTTGGGGGTGCTAGTCGACTTACGGAAGAGTTACTCTCCAGCCCTCCCGCTGCAAAGCCACATGGAACCACCGACGCCTATGACGGCTCAACTAAAATCCCCATTGAATTCCACCGCTTGCTCCAATCCCATCTTGCCCAAGCTGAACCTGAACATCCCAAGTGTACAATCGCAAGGTGCGCAGTGTCTCGCCAATCAAGCAGTTGGACAAGCACTGGGATTATGCGTCGATGCCCTGGAACAAGACCTGTTCAGGTTCTCAGACCAGCCGGTGGATTCTAGTCAAGGTCTGGCACTCGGTGCTCTCAAACACATCCGGGACATCATGTTGTCGGGATTCAGCTCTGGATTCGATTCCAACGTAATGAGTCCTTTGATCGAATATCAGTCTGCCACCGCTTCTACGGCCTTGAATCACTCTGCTTCATCCTCATCCTTCGATACTGTGGACTCCCTGAATCGCTCTTCTTATTGTCCTTCTCGGTCCGCCACCACCGACTCCCCCGAGCTGAGCTTCAACCAGTCCACATCGGGCGGCAGTTCAGAATCTGTGCAATTGTCCAACTTGAGGTATTTTCGTCCGACATTCACCCCTTAAACGTTATCCCACCATCTCCTAATTTCTGTGCATGCTATTTGTATGTAGTTCGACCGTCCTAGTCGCCGACTTGGCGTCAACAAGACGGGTTTCCAGAAGCCAGGAGGACGATGATGGGGTCGAAAGAGGGTCGAGTGGAGGGGAAGCAGAGGGAGAGGGAAAGTGGGGCAGCGGGAGGACTGCGAATGGAGGCAAGATGGTCGGGAAACAACTGGTGCAAGTCCAGCCCCTCTCGGCCTCCATCTTTGGCTCCAAGTTTTGGTCCCACAACTCCGACTCCTCCCGTCCCTCTGATTTTCCGGGCCCTCTTCTCCCTCCTTTTCAAGACTCCCTCCTTCGTTTTGTTGTTGTACACCGTCGTCGTCATTCCCTGCATACATCGTTGTTGCTGTTGTTGTTATATATCATATGCATGTTCTCTGCAATGGTTAGGATCGGTTTGCAGCACTCATGTTTTCTGTGGATTCCAGATGAAGGTTGCACACACACACTCATAGTTCAAGTATGGGTTTATGACAAATGGTTTGATGAGTAGTGGGGCTGATGCACAAACCCTGCCACAATACACTTCTGCCCCCCCCCCTCGTTTTTTTACTAGCAGATCAATCTCATATAAATGGTTGTTGGAGTTTTGGACACATAGATCATTGGCCTTGCATGTGTGTGTCAGCCTGAGAGAGTAAAGGCATCAACTGTCAATAACATCAGCTTATAACACTCCTATTGAGTTTTATTTGGAAAGATTATCATACTTTTTTACAAGCAATATTTATACATGAAGTTCCATTTGATGCACAAGATTCTTGTGCTGTTTCTACCCAGGGACATTGCATAATCATTCATCCACTTACCCTATTCAAAATTGTTTGACATGGACTTGTTTAGCATAAACATACCTGGGTTTTTATTCAACCAGTCCATCTGAACCCATCTCAACAGATACAAGTGCATCCCTATTTCACTGGGCATAAGGATCACCAAGGTAGGCTTTCTGGAAGTCATATTGGGAAATCACAATACTTGTCTCTCAACACCACAAACAAGCATCCATAATTTTGCTGGCTATGATGGCTTCTTCTTACTGACCACACACCAAGAAAATAGACAGAGGCAGAAATCTGACTTGCCATTTTGGCACCTGGGTTGTTTTACTATTAAAGAAGTCCAATTTGAATTATTCTTGCCATCATTTCACCAAAAAAAAAACACAATGATTTTTGGAAATAGCATTTCCAAGCCTCAAAATTCTCTGCATTCTAAATCTTTCTATTTGGGTGGTAAAATTGGTCTGGAATTCATGAAAAGACTTAGAGCATGCGCATTGGTTGAGTTAAACCCGCGCACTATGCTATTCTAGCAACAAAAACCCCACACCAGCAAGGCCAAACCCTCTTGGCTGGCTAAATATTTTAGTTTTTTTTGCCAACCCTTGCCAAATGTAGGAGCGCTTGGTGACAATGCTATTCAATCTTGCATATCTAAATTAGGCTCCGCATCCACCTACAGGCTCAAAGAGCATCCACTCCGACAACTCCAACCACAGTCATGGCAATATAGCCTCAACTTGAGCAAGCACCGGTGTGGTGCAGGGCAATTGGCACTATACTGCCATCACCAAGTGCAAACTATTATAGCAAGCAATAGCACCACCAATGTGCATGCTCTTATATTGCTGTTTCTTTTGTTCTTTGTCAGCTGCCAGCTAGTGGAGAGTAGAGAGATGAGAATGAGAGAGGCCCAGTGAAATGTAAATGCCCATCAACAAAGTTTAGAAACCAGAAAAGAAAGTCAGAGTTGTTACTGCAAGAGACTACCATGCCCACCACACCACAAAATATGTGAATGCTGAGGCTATGAAATGCATGACAACTCCATCATCAACTGAGCCAGTGCTATGCTTAGTTTTTGTGAGGAAGGAGACAGTCTGTGTAAGGTCTTTCTATCTTCTTGCTTCTCTCCTCTCTTCAGCTCCTGTGCTGCCCAGTGCTTCTAAAAGAGGTGTGGCAGTCTCCTCCTGTGTACACATTAGAGCAAGTGTGGAAGCTGCCATTTCATCTGTAAGTATTCAGGGTTGAGTTCTTAGAGAGACCTCCCCTTCTATGATTGGTTGTTGTGGCAATGATAGACAAGGAGGAAAGAGAAAATAATGAGGCCCTTTGTTCCCTCTGAAATATGCACATCCCCATCCTATAACTACTCCCAAATATCTGCTTGCATTTTGTTTTTGTTTGACTACATGCAGCTCATGCATGCAAATGGAAGAGTGGCAAGGCAGATGATCTTTCCTAACTAATTACCAGGTTTTGGCTGCAATTGCATTTTGGAATGGAAAAAGCCCCCCAGGAACAAGATCTTTCTCCCCATTCAAGTCATGCTTTCTCCTTCCCCTGTGGCACATAAATCTTTGTTCCCACAGCACCCCACTCATAAGCCCACTGTCTCACATTTCACATTCCCTCTAACACCCTTCCCATCAAAACAGACATACACAACATTCTTTGAATTTCAGGTGATGATTTTTTTCATTCATTCATCCATTGTTTTTTGGAACAAAAATAAGAAAAAAAAAGAGAGGATTGTAAATACAAAAATAATAACCCAGGGTGATCACATAAGTAGATGTATGTCAAAAGAAAAAGAAACATACCAGCAAAGGCAAAAAAGAAAAAGTGACCTGGGGAAGGGGAGGGCGGGGGGAATGGAGACTATGTTGCTTTTTGTGTTATTTTATTTCTTTTTGTAAGAGTTCAGCCAAGGAGTTGGTTATATATGTAAAGAGAGAATTTAGAATGAAAGAGGGCAGGTTCTAGACGAGACGAAAACAGCGGCGGGTTTTCATCTTTTTTTTTTTTCCTTCAAAAAAAGAGCTTGAGGTTCACAGGCAGGGGATGAAGGGTTAAACATGAGAGGGGTTGTTTGGAGCAGGGTGAGCGGCTCTGGGGGGGAAGCCGCCCCGGCCGCCGCCGGAATGGTGGTGGCTGCCTCGTCCTTGCGGCCCACGACCCCTGCCGGGCATGCCTCTGTATCCGTTGACACCCCCTCCCATCTGGGCCATCCGATGGGCGCCTCCGCGGCCATATCCATTGTATCCCGAGCCGAGTGCACCCAGGTTCGGGTTGAGTGCGACTTCCCCAAAGGTGTCCCTGTCCAAGGCCGATCGAGCCATGAGCAGCGGCATCGCTTCCGAATGCGAGAAGAAAACAAAAAACTCACAGGTTCCTCTGACGCTCAGCGTTCCGATCCCACCCTTTCCCACCCCTCCCTCCTCCGCGTCCACCGCGTCCGGGCCCCGTCCCGTTGATCCCACCCGAGCTCTTCGACGGTCCATCTTGTGAAGAAATTGCCAGGCGCTCCTTGACTTCCGAGCTGATATCGTCGAAGAAGCTCTTCTTTTTGTCGTAGTATGTTCCTGGTGGCGCCTCTGGAATCACAAAGTCGTCATCATTATCTCCTTTTGTCTTTCCCCCCTCGGCTGTTGTGCCCGCCCCCGCGCCTCCATCCACAGTTTCCTTCTGTCCCACATTGCTCCCGTCCTCTGCTTTGGTCTGGTTGGTCGGCGCGGCCTTGTTGAATTTAGCGTTGGCTGAGGCAAAGTCGAAGTCTTGTGCAGGGACGATCGGGGTCGAGGAAGACTGATGATGATGGTGCTGACCGGCCTGATTAGCCCTGTGTGCGTGATTGGGTTGGCCCGCCCCATGAGATTTTGGGCCACCTTTACCTTTGTTATTGTTGCTGTTTGGGACCTGAGGTAAAGGGTGTCTCATGTGATTTTGTTGCTGCGTTGTGGAGGTCGAGGGCTGGGGGTGGTTAATCCCTTGGGCACCGTTCTGGGATGGATGGCTTTTGGCCGGATGAGCCGAGGTGGCTTGTGGGCCACCAGCTGAGCCCTGTTGGGGACTCATTGCAGCAATACTCGCCATCATATCCATTGCAGTCGTAGTCCCAAAAACACTCTTGCCCCCACCAGCACCATTCAAGCTTGTCGGCCCTCGTGTAGCGCCTGGGGCCGAGGTGTGGGCCGAGCTAGGAGGGACCTGGTTGGAGGCTAGCGAGCCGGATTGTTTGGTGGACGATATGCTACTTGGCAGGGGTGGGGCCTTGTCCTTCGAGGGTGAGCCGGTAGGATCGACCTGATGAGGAGGTGCGGCTTTACCTGATGTGGTTGCCGGGTTCGGTTTCGTAGATGTCTGTGCGCTGGCGGGATTTGGTTGTTGATTGGCTTGCTGCGCTGGAGCATTAGGTGGGGGCATTGGCTGGGGAGGATAGCCCATCATTGGATGCATCTGACCTGGTGGAGGCATTACGTAGGGTGGCCATTGGGGAGGAACGTTACCGGGCGGGTACATCATGGGCGGCATGGTATTGTTGTACATTCCCTGGGGTGGAGCCATCATAGTTTGTTGCATGTACGGATTCGGGTTGGTGCGTGGAGGGGCAGTGGTCTGGAGTTGATCAAACCCAAACGAGGAAAATCAGCAAGGAGACCAAAGACAGAGAGCTACAGGAAGGGTAGACAAGGTTTGCTTACACTCATGATTGCAGGGTCATCTGGGACGGATGGCTTGGGCGGCTCTGGTTTGGGCTCAGCCGGGGCTTCAATCGAGAGATCCTTCACGTCGGCCGCTCGAAAGACAACTGTTGAATTGGGGGGTGCTTAATTGAGGATGAGAGAAATGGTCAGGATGAGAAGATGACGAACTGAATTCGTATAGCTGATCGGTCGGTGCAATTTCGTCTGATGGGTTGCCTTTCCGACCCTCTGTGCCCATCGACCTGACTGGAAAGGCAAAGGCAAGCAATGTCGTAAGCAGAGAGGATCGACCCGATAGCTAAATTTCCTCGCGGCGGTCATCTACCTTGTTCCAAGCTGACGGTGGATGCGGCGGGATCGATGGAGTGCAAGATCCCACGGTACCTGATCTGAAGCACGGGGGGGGGACAGAGGTTGAGAGTCAGTCAATGATCAGGGGAGATGGGTGGGGCTCGGCTTACATCTGACTTTGAGATCAGAGAGATCCTTGATCCGATATACTGCTGAGCCATCTTGCGTATGGATTGGTTTTCCTTGTTGACCGTTTGTTCTGTTTTGTTGTTGTTGTTGGTTGTTGGTTGCTGGCTGTCGTTGTTGACCGCTTTTCAAGTTTTGGTGACGAATGGGTGGTCATCGCAGCCCGCGGGGTTCCCACCTCTGTGAGACCTCGGTGACAGTCCCCGTGACAGCTCACATTCAAAATTACTCACGTGTGGCCGCCACAAATCGTCATAATATTTCGTTTTTTTTTCGTGGGATTATTCAGGATGGGACCGGATAGCACCGGATATCATCATTACTGTTGTGACCTAGGTCACATGGTTGCACTCGGCTGCGGCTCAGCCAGCCAGAGGAGACTTATCCGTCTCCTCAGGGACACAGGGAGGGGGATCAGTAATGCTCTAGTCTCTACAATTACAAAGGCTGATGTTTGGCCCGTCCCCAAGCATGGTAACTGAAATTACACTTTATTACTATTTTTTAAGTTTTCCATCCAAAGTGAATATTTTGGTCTGCACCAAAATATGTACCATCATAATCCAAAAAAATCCTCCCATGTGTCATAGTATTGTTGTAAAAAGGGGTTTTCAAACCCTATTTGTGATATCAAGAATGATGTTAATCATATAAACTAATCTAGAAAGTCCATGTGGTAAAAATGGCTCAACTTAGAATAGGATTGCAGGAAGCTGTACTCAAAGCCTCCTCTGGATAAGCTCAAAAAAGAGAATAGTTAAGGACCTATATGTTTTCTTTTTTAAAAAAAAAAAATAGAAAAAACCACAGAAAAACAAGAGCACAGATTAAAAAGGTATAAGAGACAATTCAGTAGCAAGTTTAGAATGATGTTCCCAATTTTTTTGATGGTTTTTCATTGTTGGGACTGTTTTCTCTATTCACCTTTGTTATTTTGATTGATCATAGTCATCCATTCTTCATGAACCTCAAATATGCTCTGTAATGTACAATGAAAACTTATCAAACCATTTTCAAACAGCTTCACAGCCAAAAATTGTTTCCTCAGAAAATTTAAAATTTTAGCTTTACCAATGAAGTCCTACCTAATGCTGTTAGGACAGGGGTATGCTTATAAAAAAGTCCTAGTATAGTCAACTACAGCATGACATATGCTTGTACATAGTATCATATATATCCAGTTACACATAGAGAAATAGTATCATCATTGTTTACACTTTATCTATCACAAAAAATATCAATTAGCTCTTGAAAATTCTATTTTTGAGTCTTCATCTTGGACCTCAATTTGATTAATTGATTCTCTCCAAAAATTAAATTGTAAATTTTTGATATTTCATATCTTCAGGACTAAGTGAGGGATTTTCTGCAGAGGAAATAATTTTATTTAATGTGGACAAGCTCCAAGTAATTAGCACAACATATCAATGAGTAAATAAACAATAATTGATTGGTAAGCAAGGTAGAAAGATTGATAAAAGGGTTTCTAGACTTGTAGAATTCCAGAAGATGGCTGACTGAAGAATGATAATGAAGAAGAGGAAGATACATAATGAATAGAAAATCTACAAGTGGTCTTCTAAGAGCAGAAAACAGAGGAAAAAGAAGAGAATATCCTGGTAGTAATGATTTTTAGTTGTGGACTTGGTATATTTGATACACCTTAATAATGTTGGATTCTTCCAGGTAAGTTAAAAAACTATTTAAAGTGATAATTTATCTTACAGAAAGCAAAAATCCATTTATCATAAGTTACAGAAATGAGAAAGCAGTGGAAATGGAAGCTAGGTGGAAATAAATCCCCATCTGAAAGATTTTGTGAGTAGCTGATTCCACATGAAAAAGGTTGATTTTGCCATGGGTGGGTGGTTCAATCAGAAGTGACTATTCTATTCAGAGAGAGAGAGGCATGCCATGAGCCAGGGATAGCCTTGTTCCTCTTACTGTTACATGGCCATAGGAATGGTTCTTCATTCATTAATCAAATGATACAATTCAATGAAATGGTTTGGGGTTTTTTGTATTGAAGTTTAATTTTATGTAAGGGTGTATCAAATCTAATAAATCAAAAATTATAAACCAGTCCATTATTAAAAAAGTAAATTCTTCATTAATGAGTCCTAAGTAGAGTTTATTGGTGAAGAACAAACATCTTTTGAATAGACTAGATTTTTGAAAACCCAAATTAATTAAATAATGGTAGATTTGGTCATATTTGATACAGCCTATTACTTAAGAATTGTGCAACACATAAAGGCCCCTATTTATCTTCCTAGGGGACCTATAAAATATAGAAAGTGGCCTTTTCTGGCCCTGATATTGATCCTCAGCTCTTCACCCCACTAAAAATTCTTAAGCAAAATGAATGATCTTTTGCTAAATTTAGAATCATGAAAACCTCTCCTGATTACACAAATTTGTTCCCATTTAACCTTTTTAATTATTCCTAAAATCCCCTTTTAAAGACTGCTGTCTGTAAGTTACAAAGTAGTTTCTGCAAGACCACCACCTCTAGAAGTAGCTAATCAGCTCAAGTTTTTTACAACTGCTTATTATCCATCTCTGTTGATGTCTTCAGCTTATTCTGAGCTACCAAATATTTCTACTTCAGTTTTATATCAAACAAGTATATATTTAAAATGTATTCACTCTGTCTCTCAAGCCATCTGTAACTGGTTACAAGGGAATTCGATTTTAACTTATTTTGTATCACAAAATGTTAGAAGGGAGTCATTTATTCTTAATTTGAATCTCCAATCATTGATAGTAACTGGTATATACATTTGATTTCCCAAGTTTCATGCTCATATCTGGAAACAATCCTGTAAAATATTCAATCAAAAAGGTGATTTATCTGTGGCCAAAAAAAAATATTCTTTGGAACGCATGGGACCCTTGCTTGAGCATACTCATATCTGAAAA
>SMGU01004678.1:0-12157 GCA_004348175.1 Puccinia novopanici
AATCACTATCACTTTAAAAAAATCTTCCAAGCTGAACTTTGTGGTCTTGTTTTCTGATAGTATAGAAAGGCAGAGCTTGCAACTCCATCATACCTTTCTAAATTCAGCAAAAGGGTCTTACAACCACTTTTGAGTCTTACAATGCCTCCCAATGAGTGCCTCAAGCATATCTGAGAGCTCCACCAGATTGCTGAGGAACAGATCATTCCAAATTCCTTGACTTCCAATAAGTTTGCACCAGGTAAGTTGTGCATCTAGGTCCTTGTTGAAGTTAATAATGTAAAGGAAACACAAATCCCAGAGAACTTTTTGACACTTGGAGAATCCACATTTTTTTTTTTGGAAAATATCTTTTTGGAAGGAATGAGGATGTAGGAGAGGGAAAGGAAAATCAGACAAAATGAGAAATGCGGGGGAGATGGGGGGATAAAATGGGTTTAGCAATGTGAAGAGGTCTGCTGATGGCTTGCTGGCATTTGTGTAAATCCTGCTCACATATAACTTGACAGTTGCTAAAATTAGCCAATGTGAACCATCTTGGGCCTGCTTAAGTATCAAATAATTTTTCTCATCATTTGGGGACAAGAAAGCTTGTGGACAAGCAGCTCTACGTTACTACATTCTATCTGTATTCTCTCTTTGCTCTTCATCAGTGTGTTCTTTCTCTTTTAATCTATCTCTCTATAACCTTTTATTATATTATGTATTATCATATTTAATAAAAGGTCTTCTCTTTTATTTTGTGTTATAATTATGTTACAAAAAGGCTATCACCCTCTTGTCGCATTCAGAGGTGCGGACTCACTCCTCTGTAGTTGAGAGACTGTCTCAAACCTCAGCCAGCCATCAAGCTCGGTGTGGCACCATGCCTTCATCCCCCACTGGAACAGCGGTCAGGATACATCAACCGTCCATCGGCGCAACACACACATCGCTCAAACAGAATGGTAAGCACACCATCACTCCTGCGTTCGAAACACACACTCAACATCAATCTACATCCTGAATTCGCAGATGATCAAAGCCCTCCTCCTGCTGCCCGCCTTCCTCGGCTGCGCTCTGGCTAACATCAGGTGTCCCCAAGCGCGTTGCAACGGCGTGTCCCAGTCCGATAGAGTAACGTGGTCGACAGCAACTAGTACCTGCGGAGCCACATTCTCGTGCCTGTTGCACCCACGAGGTTGCGGTGTGACTTGCACTGTAGAGGTGCCCATACAGTCTCACACTTGTAACACTTGCGCGCATGTCTGGACGGTCGCCCGTAAGGATTTATGTAGTAAGGCAGGTAACCACTATGTTACCCAATGTAGATGCAGAGCACATCTTGTCTAGATCTGTTCCGCTTAGCTTGGAAGGGTGGTCTGTCTTGCTCCGAGAGACTGCTTCCCCCTGATTGTGCATAATTCAGCTACAAGGGTCATTATATTGTAGTTGGCATCCACTGGGCATACAATTTTTCTCATTAGTTTTTGTTGGAATGAGGAATAAGCGGTGATCAAACCAGCCGTAACCAACCCTCTATGTCCCCCGTTCTCCAACCTTCACGGGAGCATGTCGGCGGCCCCCTATAAAGTGACGCATAAGACAGGGCGTCCGCGGGCAAACCCAACTGCGTCGAGTTCACCCATGATTTTCCCCTACACCCGGCGGGTGTGCATGAAAAACGCGCCAAGTTTTGTGTCAAGTTTTCGCATTGCCGCACGTCGAGTCAACAGCACCGTTTCACCAGAATTTGATGGCAAGGTATGCAGTCGGTTGATGGCCAAGAAGAAAGTAAGTGGGAAGCCATGAAATACCTGAATGAAATAACCTGCTGCTTGGCTCCAAGTTCAGAACAAGCAGTTAGTTTCTCTATCTGAATTTGTCCGGACAAAAAGATAGAAATACATATCCTTTGGCTGCAGGGTACCATCAAGCGTGTTGGACTGGGCGTCTTGTGTGTCAAGATCGCAGCTGAAACGCCGGCTCGATAAATGATGAGCCCCACCTGCCGGGTGCGCAGGAGCCGCCGGAGCTCGGCCATCTCCGCGCTCTCAATGCTCCAACTTGGCTCATGTTTTGATCACATCCAGCCCTCCGTTGTATATTATGACCTTATTAATCCCACCGTCCTGATCATCATCCTCGACATCAAATTTCTGTTTCTGAGGCGCCGCCGCGCCGATGACCATACCACGAGGGAATAGCTTCCCCAGATCGACGCCGACCTGCGCCCATGATGTTCCTCCGGACAATTTCATGTGGGACCAAGGTCCAAGATTAGTAGTGGGAAAGAGATTAACCACACTCTGCCTAAAATATATCCCGAGCTGAAATGTGGACATGTGCGAATAGCGTGAGTGGGAGTGTGTCTACGTGTTGAGCTGATGAAACTTAGTCACTCGCGTTTGAAATCTCCCTAGTGCAAAGTCGTCTTCGCCCACACTGAAGCAGGCTCTCCTGATAATATCGGGCCCGGCGCATCATTTACCCCAGTACAAGCTGCGTTTGCAAATCATTTTTGAACACCACGAGGCTCAAGGAGCACAAGTCTCAATCATCATACATAGTTCCATGCCGAGAGGGCAACCTATTATGGCCCGGGGGATGGCTAAAAGAGGTACCACCCAGCTACACGATCGTCGTGGGCATCAGCTCTCCCCCATACACACCAGGCAATGACACAACCAAGATCCGGCCGACCCCTAGGTTGGGTAAAAGTTTAAATTCTGTTTTTTTTTTTTTTTGTGGCAGTCCGTCGAGTTGAAAACATTGAGCGATAAAATCCGAAAGTATCGCGACGATTGGGACAAGGTTAAAGAGATCTTTGAGAATGAAGTTCTGACCAAGTAACGTGATGCTTGCTTGAACAGGGAGCGTGGTAGCAGACGCTGAGCAGCGCATTTCTCTGCACGTTTGAATAGGTACCCGTCGGTGTTTCACCAGTGGTTCTTGAACAACTTTCCGGACCCTAGTTCGTGGCTGAAAAGTCGACAGGCGTATGGACGGACGTGTGCGGTGATGTCGATGGTAGGATTTGTGCTTGGGTGAGTGTTTGATATTGTTCTGAAGGGAATGGAGGAGATGAGGAAGTGACTGGAAGAAGAGGATAGGCTGGGAGATCGGCACGGGGAGAACATCCTATTCGACTCGACGAACGGGGATGTGGTGCATGTGGATTTCAACTGTTTGTTCGACAAGGGCCGGACGTTCGAGGTGTCGGAAAACGTGCCGTTCAGATTGACGCACAACCTGGTCTCAGGGCTGGGGATCACCGGGGTGGAGGGGGTGTTCCGGAGGGCCAGCGAGGTGACGATGGGGATCCTGCGGAACAATACACAACAAAAAAAAACTTGCAACAGCATCAGTGCTTGCCTTACTTTGTTCTTTGGGCACTTGACTCGCGACTCACGACACTCAAAATGGCCTCAAGCCTCCTCGTTGAAACTATGTACGGGCCAGTGCTCGGCTTTGAAGAGGTGTCCGGGTTTCCATCCGGGCTGAGTCACTCCATCCAAATTACTCCAGTGAGGAATTCTTGGTAAGTTTGTCCATGTGTATCTTTCGGAGGTTTCAGGCATTCATATCCGGAGGTAAATCGGTCCTATACAACACCACCAGGGTATCCCTTATGGACAAGCCGAAAGGTGGAAGAGAGTGGAGCCACCTACGCCATGGGAAGAACCGCTGATCTGCCACGAATTCGGGTAAGAGAATCACCAATTCCTTTCAATCATCGCGTGTGCTTCTCCTTTGTATTCCATGCTGATAACTTTTTTTTTTACTTATTGGTCAGACCATCGCTTCCCCAGATACCGATCACACCTTTCGATCATTTTTACTCTGCACCCGTTCTGGCGAAGCGCCAGTCAGTGCAATCCGATCAGAAGGGATTCAACCTCAACGTATTCTCCTCTCCAAACATTAAAGAAGGCGACAAAGTACCAGTCCTGGTCAGTCTTTCCTTTCAAAACTTCCACTCCGGCGTGTTGTAGTCTATCATGTGTTCACTAAAATAATTCCTGAAAAAAAAATCCTACAGGCTTGGATCTAGTAAGTCATATAAGCAAAAAAACATGACGGGAAAAAGAAAGAAGATTGGTTGGACTGATGTGATGATGATTAAAGCGGAGGAGCATTGCTGTCCGGATGCAGCTCGATCGAGATGTACGACCCGACAGAATGGGTGCGACGGGAAGCCTCGCAGGGCCGCAACTTCATCGTCGTCACCGGTAACTTCCGGACCAACCTTGTGGGCTTCTTGGCCTCCAAAGATCTGGTCCATGAGGACCCTGATGGCTTGGCTGGGAACTACGGTAAATCATTGTTATATCCGAATTTTCGCAAGTTCACTTCTCTCTCTTGCGCTCACTTGTCCTTACGTACACCTTTCTTTTCTTTTCTTTTTTTTTTTTTGTAAAAAAAAGGTGCATACGACTGCATTGCTTTGTTTAAATGGGTAAGAACTTCCACTATACCGACCAAGAGCTCCTTGATCTGATCTGGAACCAACCAATTTTTTTTTCTCGTTGCCTCGAATCAATCCACACAGATTCAACAGAACATTGCGAAGTTCGGAGGCGATCCAGATAATGTCATAGCGTTTGGGGAATCGGCTGGTAAACCAATTTATTTGATTTATTTTGATTGGAGTAGCGGTAGACTGACACGAGAGATCATCTTGTTCACTATGAAAGGGGCGTTCCTCCTCTCCCATCTGTTGCTATGCAAAGAAAAGCTATTCCGACGAGCCATTCTTCAATCAGGAGCCCTGCAGACCTGTGTGAGTGATCAAAAGGCTGACGGTAAGAAAGATGACAAGAGGGGCACTTACCATTATGATGTACGATGAGAACCAGGGTTTTACGAGCTTAGAAACGCAGCATAAGGTGTATGAAGGGCTTCTCCAGAAAGCGTCGATCAAGGCAGAGAGCGGGGCGGAGCGACTGAAAGCCTTGCGGGCGTTGCCGATAGAGGAGCTGGTCAAGCATCTGTCCATGTCAGTGCGAGAGGTGGGGATGGTGGTGGAGAATGGGAAGAGCGGGAAGGCGATCTGGAGCGGGACATGTCCGCTTTCGCGATTGAGAGCGGGAGAGTGGGGCCCACACATCGAGTCGGTGATGATTGGAGGATGCAAGGACGAGGGGTCGTTTCTATGCGGCGTGATGCAGAGCCATACGGCGCCGGGATACGAGCTTGTGCGGCATGAGTTCCTGGCGGGCGTGCCCCACCAGACACTCGGCCCGTTGTACGACTTTCCGAACCAGCTTACCATCGATAACCCCTCCACCCCCGCCGGCCCCTTCGACTTCACCCGCTGCTCCGGATCCCTGGCCGTCGGCGACAAGCTCTTCAACGTCCCCGTCGAGCTCCTCGTCGCCGCCTTGGACGGCGCTAAGAATGCCCAAACCCAGAAACCCCTGCCCGTCTTTCTTTACAGGCTCGATGGCACTGCCCAAGAGCTCATGTACCCCGGTCGGCATGTCGGTGTCGCGTAAGTCGCCACTACTGTCGTCTTGTCATCTTTCCATCCCCCTCCCATCTCTAACCCAAATTCTATCGACTGCAAGCCATACGATCGACGTTGCCTTGCTGTTCAACATGTGTCACTATTGGGCGCCGGAATCGGAAAGTGCAAAAGTGTCTGCAACGTTAGGAAAAGCGTGGTATGAATACGCGCGAGACGGACGGCCAGGTGAGCAGGGCCATCCGAAGGCATCCATGAGTTCTCACAACAGAAAACGGCGCGCATCTGACCCTCTTTATCCTGAACATATATGTGTGTGTGTGTGTATGTGGGATAGGAGCGAACTGGCCGCAATACCAACGGCAGCGGTCGCCGTTCAGACTGGTG
Organism: Puccinia novopanici; assembly: GCA_004348175.1. Lineage (NCBI taxonomy): Eukaryota > Fungi > Basidiomycota > Pucciniomycetes > Pucciniales > Pucciniaceae > Puccinia > Puccinia novopanici. The sequence continues at coordinate 5,834 of SMGU01004678.1, forward strand.
TTCCATCAGGACGGCGGCGCGTCCCTCGAGGACCTTCGACAGCGGTCCGAGACGGACAAGCAACGAATCAAGTTCTGGGCCGACCATCTCCAGCTCGGACAGTTCTGCCTCCCGCCTTCCTAGGTCACCGACATTCTGCTGGACGCCACTGGCTCGGTCCACTAACGAGTCTCACAACCACGATGAGCAGAAGCGTGGCTCCCTACTCCTTCATCCACACCTTTTACTTTCTTGGTTAATTGCCCTCCTATGTATATATCCTGGGATCCCCGTCATTGTCACTAAGCATCAGCAGTATTATGTAAATCCCCAACCCATGTTGGGGTTCGCAAATTATGACACAAAGCCTTTCACTTTCATTCAACTTCTCTTTTTCCACTCCCTGGTTCAGTACAGAATTCTGACTCCTCTCATCTGAGCCAGAAACATTACATAGCTCCCTCGCATCCGCGACAAAGATTCAGTGATGGATAGACAACCCTTACATATTATCTGACTATACTGCTAACATCGTGTATGTACGTCGGGATATAGAGCAATTGTAGTACTGCCAGTTTGCTATCAAATATATTTTCTAGGAAGGCCCGGTTGATTGAACATGTTTTGTTTTTATGAAAGTGAGTAGAATACCAGAGTAATTTCTGATTCATCAGGAGCGGCAGCAGCAACAGAAAAAAATATCCACGAAAAAGAAAGTGAAGGAAACCCACTCAAAGAAAGGGAGAAGCGTTGTAAGATGAACTTGATTGGATCGCGGGAGGGGTGATTTGAGGAAAATACAGGGGCAGTTGGTGTGGAGGGCCCTCAATCAAAAGTCTAACCATTCGGTGCTGAGGGTGAGAAGAAAGGAACAAGTTTAATGAGAAGAAAACCAAGATGAGATAGCAAGAAAAGGGGTGGGGGGGGCACAATGTGAGAAGAAACATACAAGTAAACGCAGTCGGCGGGGTTGACGGGAGCCACGCCCCCGGCGGCGCCCAGGCCGCCGATGGCATTGAAACCGGCGCCGATACCAGCGAGGCCCATTTTGGGCAATTTACGAGCGAAGGAGGCCGAGGAGGAGCCGGTGGGATCGACGGTACCCAAGCTGGTGTTTCCTTGAATTGCCAGGCTTTCCCCTTGGATGAACAGAAGTCGAACGAGGGACAATGGCCGCAGGGCATGTCGAACAGCCCTGATACATTGGGAGCCTCCGCTATGCCTCCCTCAGTCTCTTCTGCGTTCGAGCACTGGTTCGCTAACGGTCGTAGCGCCCGATACACAAACGCTTCGTTGCTCGGGATCACCCGACGAGCCTCCTTTCTACGCTTTGGCTTCACATCGTATTCGTCCGCTTGGCCCAGCGAATCATCAGATGCGTCCTGGAAACGAAGCTGTTTGCCTCCGTTGGTCTTCTGCCGCTTGGCACTCTTCCCCGAGCCTACACTTTTTCGACGCTTCAGGCCTTGATCATTCTCTTCGTCACTCTCTTCTCCTTCTTCCTCATCCGAATCACTCATGTCATTGGCCTGGCCTTCGCACTTCGCAGTCCCAACGGTGATTCTTTCTACCACTCCATCGTATAAAAGTACGTCGAGCAGTGCCAAAATGTGTTCTGTATTCAGGTCGGTTCCTTCTTGGATAATTTGGGACTGCTTCAAATAAGCCAGCACGTCGTGGACCGTCGTGGGCAGAAAGGGGGTGTGAGAAACCGGATATAATAACGCCGCTGGGTTATCCGAATTTGAAGAATTCTGCGCGGGATAAGACTTTTTATTTTATGATAGAGAGGAGGTATGTCAGCAGACGAGTTGAAAGAACTGAGCTGGAATGAGTAGAGAGCATACACGATCTTGTAAGCATTTATGGATACTTTGTAACAATACTCCGATAAATTCCGTGTCCAATTCGTTATCGGTATACCAAGGACCACCCGAGTGTTCGACACTCGGTTGGAGTTCAGACAGGATGTAAATTTTCCTAGTTGGGAACTTGACACTCTTGACGGCTTTAATCAAGTTCTTGTTCTCTAATGATTTGATGCATTTCGTCAAGTTTGTTTGGTGTATGTTGGTCCTCATCTTCAGCGTCTTGGTCCAGATCCCTGTCAATCATATATCGCAGAGAGGAAGAATAAATGATCCATCAGTTATGTAATGGTTTATCTGACGAAACTCAAGAGTTCACCCAGCACACCTGTGTTTCCAGCATTTGAGATATTGTCATATACCAATTTTTCATCGGAGGACATGTTGGAGTTCCTAGGCCAGAAAATTGAGGAGCACAAGTGAGAATGATAGTGTGGAGAAAGATTGAAACGAAAGAAAAAAAAAGAGATGTGCCAACACTTTTTGTTGAGATTTATCGACGGCAACATAGAACAGTTCGTCGTGCATTTTCTTGAGTTGAAGCATTCCCTGCAAAAGATATAAACTTGTAAAGATGATCAAACGATCTGGATGAGCTGGAGGATGAGAGTATATGAAGAGATCTGAGTCTCGGACGTACTCGGGCAATCAAGCTATTCGCGACGCTCATCTTCTCCACCAGATCGAGTTTCGGCATGGCATTTTGTAACTCCTCATGACTCATGGTCTGCCACCATGGTTATTTGAATCAGCCTTCTGTCTGTCTGTATGGTGTGTGTGTTGGTTGGACGAGTATAGAAATGTACCCTTTGGTCCGCCTTGAGACATTTGATGAAGAGCTCCTTCTCGTCCTTCGAGAGTTTGTTCGGTTGGCTGGCGCCATTCGATTCTGCCTTGAGCTGTGTTGATTCGGCCTGAGTATTCCTGGCAGACTGCGCCTTGCTCTCTCCGGTTGAGCTTCCTTGTTTCGGCGGCATTTCGTTCGTTGTTGTCGTTTTTATTTTATTTTCTCAACTCCGGTGATATTCCGACTGAGAGTACATATTGCATATGCAATATCACGTCAGCCTTAGCTTAACTCTAACTTACCGCTGACGTTCGCTGCCGGCGTTCTGCTGCGGATGCGCGTCCGGCGGGAGTTCTTCACAAAAGCAGTCCTCAAAATACTGACGCGGCGTCTTTCTTCCAGTCCGATATGTCTCAGTCACGTCGGCAATCAAACAGACAAGCAGAGAGCCATCCGTATATTTCAACCAGCAAGAGCTTTGTTCTCGTCCCTCGCAGTGGGACCAGTGGCACGGATGGAGCCGGTGATAACGAGCTATTCGATGTGGCCGACGAAGAGAAGGAGATCAAAAAAATACTCAAGCTAATCGAATCCGACTATCTTCATCAAGAACTAGAACCTCAAGTCACCGAAGCGCATCTGAAAACGGCGATCTCGGATAGCAAAGTAGAGATTCGCCTGCTAGCACAGCAACTGGAATCCATCGAAATCCTCGCCGGAGACTTGCCCGAATTCAACAACACGGATATTGGGGACCAGATCTTGCAAGATCTCGACCAACACGCCCGAGACTTGATCGAGGCCATTCAGTTGGTCGAGTTTCGTCAAAAGGAACTCGAAGACCTCCGCGAACTCGTCCATCGCTCCTCCTCTTCCAGTCGCGCCGTCGACGCTCATACCCAACTTTGTAAAAAACTTTCCGATCAACAGCTCAAGTGGGATGCTCTCACCCTGAGACAAAAGTTTGGTCAAAATAAACGCTACAAGGCCTTTCGTGATAGGATTTGGGTTGAGTCCTCCCCAGTGCCCTAATCTTTTTTCCCAAGCACGAGACTGAAGTTTTAACATTAAAATAGGAAATTACGGGAGATGGCGGTGCCATGCCTCCCATCAGAACCTTTCTTGCAGCTGGTCAGTGCTACGGTTTTACCTTTCTTTTCAGATCTCCAGTGTGTAAAGAAAACTGAGCTGAAGAGAGGGGTTTTCTCCGGCGTTTGGTTTAGCGCCGGGCGAAGAAGAGGAAGATGAGTCATCCGAGGAGGAACTGGAAATCGCGGGAGGTACCCAGAATTACAAATGTCCACTATGTCTGGGGTATCTGAAGACCCCGGTGGTATCGCAAGTATGCAAGCACCCGTTCTGCAGGGAATGCTTCGACTCCTACCTGGAGCAGAACCAGGCGGCCACCGTAGCCTGTCCGAACTCGGGATGCTCACACACGATCAGCGCGGCGTCGGTGACGGTCGACGAAGCCTTAGCTGCGAAGGTCCGGCAGTATCTGAGACGCGCTGAGCTGCGCGAGGATAGTCAAATCTTCGACGATCAGGAGAACGCCGATGCCCTCGATCCTAACGCTGCTGAAGAGGACTCCAAAGAACATATCCTCAATCGTCGCAAGGCCGCTGCCTCTCAAAAGAAGCGTCGTGTCATCGTCGACGACGAAGATTAATCCCTCCTTCCCAATCGGGCACCCTCGATCCTATTGCTGCAAAAGACTCTCAAGAACTTCTCCATCGTCGACCACCAAGAATGATCCATGCTACCTATCTTCCATCTTGTTTGAAACCTCCATATCTATTACTCGGGCTTGTTCGAAGTCGCAAACTAACACTTTCTATTACTAAACACAGAAAAGCCCGTTCAACTAAAAAAAAAAATGCAAATTTTTTACCTCTACTAGCCCCTATTTCTTTTCATGAAAATATATTTTGATGGAAACTAGCATCTTTCCAAATCTGAATCCCGTGTGCAAGTCTCTTTAATTTATTGGATCCAATTCTTCACGTTTTCATATGTACTTTTCTTTTCTTTTTTTTTGCTCTAAATATTTTGTCAGGATGCGCGTCCTCAAATTATGCCAATGGACAATGCAGAGCCGTCGCGATAGACTGTGTCAAGAACAACAGAAATGGGGCGGTGTTAGCGCAAGCGTTTGAGGCCCTTTTCCAGAGGGGCGGTCCCTCGTATTGCGCGATTTGCTGTAATCCTTTATCTTCCTCCAGCCACCTATCGTGCTTCACGCTTTTCTGACTTTCGTGCGCTTGTTTTGTTGGGAGGGATCAGCGGGCGACAGGACGTGCACCAGTCCTAGCGCTAAAGCGCGCCGAAGCTTGCCCGATCAGAAGGCCCCGTTTAAGCCGCGCTGCCCCAGCGGTCTCACGGGTACGTCGGTTTCATTCCCTTTGCTTTTTGTCCTTGGACGCGTTGGAAGAGGATATGGTTGACAGTTTTGTCCTTACTATTATTAGCTTGCCCGATCTCAGAGACCAGTGAATTTACGCGCGCAACACCGTACGAATGTCTTGACACCCAACAAGAGCTCACCTCGTGCGGTGGATGCGTGACGCTGGGAGACGGCACCAATTGTGCAACCTTGAGAGGTGCGGGGATGTCTGGCTGTTCCAATGGCAAGTGCACCATCTGTAAGTTCACTCCACAACTCACACACGCAAAGGATATATCTGCGTCTTCATCGTCGAATTAATAGCCCTTCTATGCTTTCGATCCTCAGTCTCGTGTGCACGAGGCTTCAAATTCTCTCAAAGAGACCAAGCTTGTCATAGGGTCCACTCTCGACAACATGTCTCATCCCGCTCACACTTCTCCAGCTAATCTGTAACTGACCAGTCGGCTTGAGCATAACATGAGCGGTTTCTTCCCCCACCCATATTGCTTTCTTCAACCATAATCTCTCAGATTTGTAGGCTCTGACTCTTCCACTCATCATCCATGTCTTCTCCCCATGGCTTCTTTGTGTTTTCAGTCAGCCTTTTCGAACTACGTGTCTGAAAGATTTGAGAAAGCTGAACGTTTCATGTCGGCTGTTAGATACTAAAATGAGCTGTCTCCAGAATTTCTGTTCCTAATGACCAGGGCTCAAGCATATGTATCAGGGGCGGTGAAAGATCAGTCATCCGATGTGCTAGGTCAATTCATTGGCGGTGAGCTATTTAGTGGTCATCTGAGATTCCTTGAGGAAATCTGCGCAAGGTTCTGGGCGGGGGATGTATATATGGCTCATCGAATTCAAATTCAGGAGGCTCACATACTGAAGTGTTGCACCGACTGTATGAAGCAGCTGGTGGGGGTGTTGCACAGACAACTCAATCAAATTACTAAAGCAGACAAAGCACAAAAGAAATTAGATGGATTGGCTTGGAAGGCAGTAGTCTTAGCTAAAAAAAAAAGATAATGGAGACAGCTCAAAAGAAAGAACAGAATTTATCAATCAAGAATGCTCAAGCTGCAGAAAAGAAAGCCCAACCAGACAAGAGGAAACAACAGGCTCAATTGAATAAAAACAATAACCAATTGACCAAACAACACACTGGCCCTGCAACACCGTAGCGGCATTGCGATAGGTGACCAGATCACCGACGAAAGCATGTTCCAAGCGATGGATAATTACGGATTCCTCTCCATCATCGTCAGCCAGTCAGCAAACCCATGCAAAAAAAAAAAAGTTAAAAA
>SMGU01004679.1:0-15981 GCA_004348175.1 Puccinia novopanici
TATGCTAGACTGAGGGATTTGTGCTGGCCTGAAAATGCCATGGAACACAATGGAACAACCAAAAAATGAGGGGAAAAAGTCTTCAGGTCATGTGTATGCACAGCCTGTCAACAAAAAGGGGTGTAAAGTGAGGAAAAAGAGCTCAGACCCTGTATCAGTGAGTGATGCTCAGCAAAATCAGCAAGATAGGGGTAGAGAGTACATGTGACTGCATGACAGCCTGCATGGGATCTGCATGAGCCTGCATGAGACCTTCATGAGACTGCATGAGACCTGCATGAGAATGCATGAGACCTGCATGTATGTCTACATGACCATGTAATTGTGTGTAGAGGGTTGTTGTTGTATGTAAATATTGTTGTATGTGTATGGTGTATGTAATATGTTGTTGTGTTGGTTGTGTAATGTACTGAAGGTTGTGTAAGGAGTGTGATATGTCAATGATAGTGGTGATTGTGATATGTACTGATGGTGGCCAAGGAGGGTGTGTAACTTCTGATCCAGGGGTTTGAGAGGTTGCTGTCCAAGGTGACCATAGGTAAATTTAGCCATAGAGTCCGTTTCTCCAATCAGATTTGCTAATTTCTGGCTGCTAGTATGATAAAAGAAGAAAAAAGATATAAAGAAAAGGAAAAAGAATAAAGAAAATAATTTTTAATTTTCAACATTTAAGAATACCACAACGTCAATTCGGATGAATTCAGGGTTTCAAGCAAATCTGGCGACGGAATCTGTATATAGCCCCATGTTCCATGAAATTGTTGGGAGTGGTGACCAACAGAATCCGTGTGAACATGCTGCTCCATATCAAGAAATGGAGATACGATCTTCGCTACATTTTCGGAAAATGCCAGTCGTAGTTGGCCTTGTGCCTCGTGTGATAGTTGGTTTAAGGCATCAATAGCAGTCTGGCATCCACAGGTGAAGCCATAGAATGAAAGGTATTTGTTGACCCGCTCGGAGATACCGCAAGCCAGTAGTTTGATTCCTCCACACAGTTGGAGCAAGTTGCAACGTTGGTTGCGTGTATAAGCAATCATCCCACAAACCATAGTTGCCACCTGTGCCCAACTGATCAGCTGTAAACATTGACAAGGGCATACAACAACCGACTCACCCTCTGTCTGCAAAGGCTTGCACGAGCAAGAGCCATCCGGAAAGGGTATTGTTCACCTCTTCAAAGGGTGTGTCATCATCACTTGCACCAGTTTCCTCGTCGGCTGAAGTTGAGTCCGAATTGTTGGTGGGGGAAGCTTCCAGGGTGTGAGTTAGCAGGCGGTAAAGGAACAGCATGGATACAATCAGCCAAGCTTCATCATTGCACCTGTTTTCCGTGAATAGGTATTTTGACGTGACTTCTGTCAAGCTGAGGTAGAATCCTTCAGGATATTCTGCACGATGGGCTCCTGGGCCACAACCAGGAGATGGCCTACAGAAACATACAACTTATTATCATCAGCATAAAAATCCGAACCAAATCAATATTAGGGTTGGGCCACTATACTTCATCTTCTATGACAGAAGCCATGCTTTCTGCCCTCTGGGTTTCTTCTGAATGACTCGTCCGATTTCTTGACCAGGTTGATTGTTGAAAGTAATCCACTAGCCGCCAAAGTCGTTGGCGATCAGCAATGGCAGGGTGGCAATTCTGTAAAAAAGCAAGAAGGAATTACTTGGGGTGAAATTGTGGGATTGAATATAGTTGCATATTTTTATTATCCTTTCATGTTCGCGGGTTTGGGACTTGGGGAAATGAAACGCATTAACTGTTTGAAGGAGCCATTGTCAGCCACAGAGGTAATATCAGCATACCTGACATTACCCAAGTAGCTACAATCCTTAATTATTATTAAATATAATTAATTATTATATTTATTTCATATTTATTTAGTCTTATTATATTAGAAATAATACATTAATATTATTCTAATAAAATATATATTATGTAGAACCATACCAATACTGTACATATAACCTTTATATATATTATATTTTTTTTATTACTCAGTTAAATGTACTCAGGAGGTATAAACCAATGACTTTTATACCTTTGATTACATATATTTTATTATAATTAATTGTTATAATATTTACTTGTAATATATAACAATAACAGTATCACTGGAAACATAGTACAAGCCTCTGTACTATGTAAAAGGATTATTACATGTTATAATATTATTATTGAATACATTATACCATCAATAAATAATTTTAACAGCCAACAGAAGTGTTAATATTATGTATTATAACTTATGTATGATAATAATAATTAATGTAACATGTATATACATAATACTGAGGTCTAATAGCCTCTGAGAGCGCTCAAAGTATGTGTTATTAAATTACAAGTGCCTCAATAATTATTATAGCACTTGTACACATGATTCAAGGAGTTAAAAGCTCCAGGAAGCGCTCAAAATTATGTATTATTAATTTACAAGTGCCCCCAATAATTATGGTAGCACTTGTACACATGACTCATGGAGTTAACAGCTCCAGGGAACTTAGATCATGTGGTAGCTCTCACTGGTGCCCAATAAGGTTACTGCTAATGCATCACATGATCTCATGGACTTAACAGTTCCAGGGTTATATTTCAAGGAGTTAACAACTCCAGGGCTATAGTTCAAGGACTTAAGAGCTCCAGGACCATATGGTAGACCACATGATCTATTTTAAGCTCAATAATGCTCATAAGAGTTCTGGGAAGCTCCCTGCTCCCAGTGGTCCTCCATAGCATCCTCTGGGCGCTTTCAAGGCCCTCCTGAGAATATTTAAGCCAGTGGTTTCTCTTGGAATTGCCCCCCAGAGTCAACCAGCAGAACAACTAACATTATCAGTTGTCAGACTCCATCCCATCCTGAATTATATTGACCTACTGCCCCAACTTGTTAGCCAATATAATTATTATCCTTGAATAAGGATACCCCAGGTAAGTAGTGATACTTACCTCTGCACCAATATTCCCTGTCTGAGTTCAGCAGGAAGAATCCTTTAGTGGATTTCCCTCCTTTATTAAGGTTGAGAAGTCAAGCTTTGCAGTCAACACTGAAGCCTCTGAATTACCCTTTCCCTCATAGACTTACCAATCCAAAACCAACCTTGCACACACTCATAGCACAACCAAGTGCTTGTAAACACCTGGTTAGTAGCATAGAGGCTGACAGCCATGATGATGGGGTTGAGAACTGTGGTGTGATGCAAAGAACACAACCACAACGGCTGAAAATCTTAGTAATCAAATTTCCAACTTTGTGGTGGATTGGATCTACATGTTTCATTCTTGTGAATCCAATCTCCAACGTAGGATTAAAATCCTCTGCAGGTGTTGACGTCCAAATATGAATTTTTTGATGCTTCAAATTTTTCTAAAAATCAGCAGTGGCTCATAGCTCCACGTCACAGGGCTAAAAATGAAGCTGTGATTGTGTTCTATGAAATATCTGTGAGTCAGGATGTGGGAGGGCAAGGTGATGAGTAATGTCATGTTTTAAATTCCTCCCAGCCAAAGTGAGGTTTCTGCTCCCGCAGAAATTTGGACTTTATGCGCAAGTCCCTCCCTGCGGGAGGGCGGCGGCGCATCGCCGCCGCAGCAGGAGGGACTTGTGATAAGTTCGCTCCTCCGGGTAGATTCTTACTACTGACGTGGGTGCTCTGAAACCAGTCAACCAGTCCCAAGAAGATGGCCTAGATTCGATTTTCACAGCTGCCCCGCCATCCGCAGCCACGCTGACCAAGCCAGAATCTGTCATGCCTATGCGTAGAGAAAGACCGACGGTCAAGAGCAAGCCTGGCACCGAGGGACCCGTTCCGAATGGCGAGTTGGTCTTTCAATCCGCCGCTTCACCATCCGCGCCGGTCGTTCCTTCCAAGAAAAACTCTCCTCCTGAAGAATCGGACTTGTTTGCGCGCGAAGCGGCCGCTGGGTTTGGAGATGCCTTCTTGTCACCCTCTCCGAAGGCGAATTCTTTCAAGCCAACATCGTCAGGACCTAGCGCTGTCAACAAATCCTTCGGAGCTGTCCGGGCCCCCTCTCATTCGCACCTGCCGCTCAAATTTTACGCCCCTAGTCCTCCTAATCAGTCAAATTTGAAGACGACAGCGCCGTCCTCAGCATTCGAAGACCTCGTGCCCCCGAGGAAGAAGAGTCCACCCAAAACTTTGAATCAGATGCGAAGTGGTCTTGGAATGGTCACATCTACCTCGACCGGTCCTTCATTCGGTACTCGCAAATTAGGTGATGATTCTTCTATCGTAGCTGGTAAACCCCACCACGAGCCCAGCAATAGTTTGTCAGTAGCCAAAACCAACCTTTTGCAAAAAACAGGGCCCCAGGCCTTCTCGTCTCCCACCCAAGCAACAACAAGTAATCATCGAATACTAAACATCACCCAGAAGACCGGTCCTGCTCACACCTCGACACTTCTTTGTCAGATTGGCTCAAAAAAGATCAACCAGTATTGGTCAGTCGATCTACTCAAACGTCACCTAGCCTTCTGAGTCGATGGATGACTGAGCTTACGTTAGCTCCATCGTTGAATTTTTGCACGGCTACCACAAGTCCACCGACCAGTCTGTTCAGCCTACAACCTTTCAAAATGAGATAAAAAATCTTCCTGTCATTTTTACAGCCGTCCCAAGGTTGAAGAGACGGAGGTCACAAGTCGTTTCAAGCCTCCACAGGGTCATCAGCCTGTTCAGCCTACAACCTTCCAAAAAGAAATAAAACAAAGCTTGTCTACTCCTCATTTTGACAACCATCCAAGCGTCGCGAAGGCAGAGAATCAAAATCGTTTCAAGCCTTCACGGGGTCTCAGCGCTTCCGCCGGCCAGGAAGTTTCTTCCAGCGACTCATCAGATGAGGAGCCCGAAGACGCCGAAGGCCAAAAAGCTCATCGAATCTTAGGACCATCGGCTGTGTCGTTAGCCCCCAAACCACCGTTTAAACCATCGAGCTTCCCAACTCAATCCTTGGAGACCTCAAAAAGACATGTAGATCAGATAGCAGGCGGGCAATCGTCCTCCGTTGGGAAGCCTGTGACACACGCAGCAGCAGGTGATCGACATGACCGAAGGTTGAACAACCCTTTTCCGACGACGACCTCAACTACTGGGATATCATTCTCGGAGGCGATGACGGAGGAAGGCGAGGAGGTGAAGCTGAAGGGACGGGCGGCGATCGCCAAGTTTGCACCGGCTGCCAAGCCGGTCGAGGCCCAGCCAGAATCGGAGCCGACCACGCCCGCGACCCAACTCGTCTAGCGCGCCGAGTTGGCAAGCCGTCCCATCGGACCCTCCACCGGTGGCGTGCACATCCGACAAGCCGGTCCGAAGACAGGTGGGCCCACCGGTCCGAGCGCCCAAACCCGCTCACTCGAGTCGGCCGCCGCGATCAACAACCTGGTCTCGCGCTATGAGAATCTATCGGGACCGAGTGAATCACACCCGGATTCAAGCTTGGCAGGACCCGTCGGAGAGAAACCTATCAGCAATCGTCAATCGATCTTCAACCCGCTCCCTCCGTATTCTCGTCCCAAAATAACAACAGCAACAACCTCCAATCGGAACGGTATGATCCAAACCGACCCGGCCCAATGCTGCCTACAAACTTGTCCACATTCCAAAAAGTCCCTCGGCCCCGGGCTGCCGCTTTCTCCTGTCTCGGACCACGAGGAGGAAAAATTCACCTCCGACAACGACCTCAAATCTAAGTGGAATCTGGTGCCCTTCGCTCTGTCCTTCCTACCACTCGAGCGCCTCGCGCCGATTTCGGACAGACTTAATCTTGTCCTTTTTAGTTTGCTTTTCTTTCAATCACCTTGTCTTCCTTCATTCTAAACGTTTCTTTTTTACAGAAAGAAAAAGAACCAACTGCTCATCATCAATTCCCATGTCCCTTGTTGATATCTTAATAGACCCACTTTTTCTTTCTTCTTCTTTTTCTTCCTATTTTTATTGCTGTTGTATTAGAATCAAATCCTTCTTTGTTTCCCTCCCCTTGAATCTTATTTATTGATGTGTTTATCAACAAGCATTTGGTTGGATCCACGGTGTTTGAGACCACAAAGAGCATCAGTCAACTCATCGAAGGACCTGATGCACTCCCTCACCTCATAGTTTTGTACTTTGCTGCCCACCCATGCACTTCTAGTTTTTTTTTTTTTTTCATAAAAAACAACAACAAATTGTTCTGCCTTGTCTGCATGACATTTCTTTCATTTTATTGTCATGGATAATGAGCAAATGACATACAATTCTACAATGAAGGAGATTGACGGAGAGACTACGTATAATGACAGGCGCGGCCGGTGTCAAGTTTAAGGCATTCGCATACGCCGGGATGGCTTGGTCGGCCAAGCGCCCACCTTCTCCGGGCCGTGATCAGCTTAGCCTGAATTGTTAGCCAAGCGAATGAGAATATTGGGCATGACCAGCCTCCAGAGTCAGACATGTGTAACACACGTTTCCCATTTCGAGAAATTGTGAGCTGCCAAACACGGCCTGAGCTAGCCGTGAAACACACGCCCGCTCCTGCAGGGAGAATAATAGGGACAGGATGTTTCGGATGCACATTGTTGGGTAATCATATTTCCTTGACTCTAATTAATAACTCACGCAAGTCATGCCACCCTATGCCACCTTGAGGGGCGTTGAAGCTCGTCACAACTTTCCAAAGCCTTATTATCGTTGTCAAGTGATATCTTGTGCTGTTGTACTCAGGAGGAGATAGGTTCCGCATCACACAGAACTACCGTGGGCATACTCGAATTCTTCACTCTAATCACCCTCAAATTCTTTAATAAGTGGCGCACAGAAGAAAAAAATGAGACGCTATTTCATCAAGTCTTTAGGCCTCCTTATCCAGCTGCTCATTGCCCAGGACATCCTCGCCTTTGATCCCGCCTTGACCTCCGACAACCAGTTGGCACATCTTAATGCGAACATGGCGCCGCCGAGGGAGACTCCGACACCTGGTCGAATAGTGGCTCATTTTGATCCAATTAACGAGTATCCGCCGAACGAGCCGACAACTGGATTATTGAGCTCTATGTCGGTAACAACTTTATCGGAGCATACCTTGTCACTATCACGAGAACATCTGAAAAAAAATCTAGTCCTATCCACCTCGGAGTCCATTCCCCATCAGCCTTCTTCGTCTAGTTCTCTCAAGCGCAAAGAAGCAACAAAACCGTACGTGAAGCAGTTGAGGAACATGCGGCAGAAACTCTCAAAGCAGCATGGACACGTGGCGCATAAAAACGGCGTGGGTTTCGCGGATCATTTTACTGCACTCCAGTCCGAGGTCCAAGTCACGACCAACAAACTAGCTGGACTGCTGACATATACGCACCCTTCTGAGGGCCAGAACGTTCGCGGGCTTGCACCGGTCCATCATGAAGAGCAACCTCTCCTCGTGAACAACTGGGATTATGTGAAATTGGACCTCAAGATAGAGGGGATTCCCGATCACATCCCCGCAGCATATCACGACCCTGAAAGGACCGAAGAAAAATTCTCCAAGTACTTCCAACGCACTTATCCCTATCTGTCGCATGGGGAGCCATTTTCTATTCCAAAGAACAAAGTAGAAGAATTTCGGCAAAGGTATCGGGAAGTAAAGAGAGATGATGGTTTTGGATATCCGACACACGTCCCAATCGGAAGAAGACAGTTAGGAACAAGAGAAATCATGCTGAAAATCGCCGAAAATAAACTTCGCTTCGACTCGTGTTGGAGTTCCTTGGGAGGTATCAAGACGCAACTGAAAAAAAGCACTGACGCCAATAGCCGTAAAGCCAACTTCATACGCAAAATCACGAAGCTTTCATTGACCACATCTGTGCTGTATATGACATTCTTCAGGGAACATGAGCGGCCAACATTGTCACCAAGTCACATCTCAGACATGCTCGCCTTCATCCAAAATGTGATCGCACCCGTTTCACAAAGGCCAATGCCAGCGGAATTGCCAATGAGGGAATTAGAAGAAAAACGGCGCAAAATTGTCCACGACCTCCAACATAAATCCAATTGTAACGCCGGAGAAGAGATCGGTTTGGCGTGGAACATGGTCGAATATTGGCACACAATAACCCGCAAGCCTTCACATCCATCAGATCCAGACTTCGCTTATGCCAAAGTCGAAGCGCATGAGATGATCAATAAGATTATCTTCTACTCAAATCACGAATATTTCACACACATAGCATTAGCAAAAATAAGAAAGGGAAAAAAATAGTGGTGAAAGCCACATGATGCTTCTTTTTTTGTTGTTGTTGAGGATTAGCTTTGCTGGAATCATCTTGTGTTATTTTTTTTAAAAAAAAAATCGAATTTATCCATCTCAAATTCTGCAAGACACTATCACTGGAAGAAAAACTCAATCAACTGCCTTCAGTTGACATGCAACTTGCCTTTGTGCACAAAGGGAACTTGCATGTCAACTGCTGGCAGTTGAGTGAGTTTTTCTTTCAGTGTATCCAACCACATTCGTATTTCTGAAATGACATCCCCAACGTTTTACAACAGCAATGAGTATCCAGCTGCTTTGTTTTGCAAGAGTAATTGTGCCAAAACTATCCATTGCTTGTTGCAATGGGAAGTAGCTCCCCCAGGTTTGTTTAGTTAAAGTTTCACAATGTGAAAGCCTTCAGAAGGGGAATTGATACCAGCAAGCTGTGGAGAATTCCTCATGGAAGGGGAATTGATACCAGCAAGCTGTGGAGAATTCCTCATGGCTAGAGGGGTTCCTATTTATAATAAAAATTCCCTGGGTTGAATTACTATGATTCAGAAAAAAAGAATGTAATAGACATAATTTTTCCTAAGTAACACAGAGGAAAAAGATAGTCATCTCTACAGTCATACTGAGATATGACCTAGGTGACAACCCTTCTTCTTCAAGAAGATAAAATAATTTCCTTTCAGGATGATTCCTACATGGTAAGCAGGTATTGTAACTGGTATAAGGGTATTGGACTCAGTGAGTGCTTCCTTTACATGCACTGCAATCTTCTTCTGCAAGAAGATAAAGTAATTGCCTGTCAGGAATGTTAAGCAGATATTGCAACTGGTATAATGGTAGCATTGTGAATGTTTCTTCCTGTTATCATTTGTATTAACTCTAATCAGTTTGGTGGAATATTTTTTTTCTGATGAAAATCATTTTCTGAATTGTCCATGCATGGTGATTTTATTATGGTGACACTACGCTACACTACGCTGTCAAAATGTTTGCCTGGCCCAGTGGTCTGTGAGTACTCACATTGAAGTGCACTGACCACTGAACCAGTGCTACCCTGAGAGATATTTGATGAATTGGAGACAATTCCCAGAAAACCAAGACACTGCAATTTCTGTAATAAAATATAAATACTACTTTATTTTCTCTCTCAAACAGCCAGCCCATCTTGACTTCTCTCCTAGTACTGAGTCTGACCACACCTCCTCCAACCAAATCCTGCTCATTTTTATTTATCCACTTACCAGGCTGCATGATTTTTGCAAGCATCTCACCTCTATTAATAACCCACCTTGCTGAATGTCAGTACTGCTTTACTCCACATTCCATCTCACAATCCCACTCCCCTCCCCCTCCCCTTCCCTAACCCCCCCCCAAAGTCTTTCTTCCTGTCCGGCAGATGCATTTTGTTCACCTGTCTTTTTTTCTCCTCTCTACACATAGCCTAGCCATTTCCACCCAATCAACCGAGCTACCCTTATTTGCTACCCTGTGTGTCTCCTACCCCCATCCTGACCAGGATATCCTCTGACCAAGCTACCCTGCCCAGCCACTATCCTGCTTAGCCACTGCCACCCAATCAACCGTGCTACCCTGTAGGTCTCCCCCCCATCCTGAGTATGCCACCCTCTGACCAAGCTTCCCATCCACCTTCTGTCTAGCCACCACTGCTCAATTGACCAGGCTACCCTTCCTAGCTACCCTGTATGTCCCTCCCCATCATGACAAAGCTAGCCTTATGCCCGGCCACTCCTGCCTAACCAACACTGCCCGATTGACCAGGCTACCCTCTCCTGCTTCACCACTGCTGCCCAATTGACCAGGTTATCCTGTACTTCCCCCCCCCCCCCATTGTGAGCACACTTGATACCAAGATCAATGATCTTCTAGCTACAAGTGTCACAGAAATTTGAGTAAAACTCTGAATATAAGATATATTGAGTTTTGGGATGGTTTGGTTAATTTTAAAGGAGTTTATTAATTTTAATAATAAAAGAAATGGCCAAAAAATAGCCAAAAAGTAGGAAAACGCAGAGGGGCCTGCAAGCAGGGGTGTTTAAGGTGCCCTCTGGGGTCAAGACCTGGGTTACAGGGGTGTTTTGACGAAGCTGGGCCTGTAGAACAGGGTTTTTAAATGCCCAGGGGATAATTAAGGATTAAAGGTAGTAGGAATTATGATATATAATAATTCCTACAGGACTAATCCTAGAACAAAAGGGCCAGATGGTGGGAAGAGGTGGTTGGAGGAACTTTTGTGACGAAGAGAGAAAGGACTAGGACACACTGGGGAAGGCTTATAAGTCTGGAAACTGGTTGAGGAAACAGGTGGAAAATATTGCATAAGCTTTAGGATGGAATGAGCTGACAAAAGACCAAAGGGGGAGGAAAGAGGTTAATTTAAGTCTGTTCTGGGGCCTTTGAGAAGAACTAATGGGTATTTCTATGTGTTTGTGACTCCCCTAGTAGTCAGTTGTATACTTCTAATCTGTATTTTGACTCAATGGATGACTTCCCGTCGCATCTGCAGCCCCTGCAGATCCAGATTTGCAGCCTCTCACTTATTCCTAATTTTACAAGACCCCCCAATCCCTTTACATATTTACATGATGACATAATTATTTGTTCAACTCAACAACTTCCAACTGCTCACATCAATCAAGATACACCGACATGGCTCCTCAAACCCAAAAGACCTCCAACACAGCTCGACCTCAACCTTAACCAGTCTCGCAGACCACTCAGCCATTCGGAACGGATGTTTCCAATGTGGCTGCCTCACATATGGAGTCCAATGATCCCAATACGCAGTCAAATGGTTGATCTCCAGCTGCAATGGCGGCTACAGCTTCCCAAAAATGACATGGCCAAGCCAAGGGATTGCAAGGCTATAGTTCGGCCGATTGTATTGCTTTAGTCGCGGCGGTGAAGGATATATTGCCCCTTGGTTCCCAGGATTAGGCCAACGTCCTCACCCAATACAATGAATATGCTGACGCCTACAACCGTGCTAATCGTGATGTCGACCCGCTCAAGATTAAGTTCCGAGCTTTGATCAACCATTCAGAGCCCATCAGAGATCCTGACTGCCCTTTGTACGTGCGCAAGGCCAAGGCAACCCAAATTGCCATGGACAAAAGGGCAGAGATTTTGGCATGCAATGACTTGGCATCCAATGAAGAAGAGTCAGTAATTTTTTGAATTTTATTTATTAAAAAATTAAAATGCAAATACTGATGTTGTATCTTATAGCAATGGAAACAGGGCTGATGTCAGTATGTCGATTGATGAGGAATCAGCTGCAGCAGAAATCGAACCTCGTGCCAATGACCAATCTCAAATGAACACCGGTGTGCCTTCAACCTCTGTTGGTCTGATGGAACTCTTGGCTTCAACAAATTCTTCACAAACTTCCTTGGCAATGCCTTTTAATGCTTGGTCTCAGCGTGGAGTGGGGCCCAACCAATCTGTCCCATCTAGTTAAACAAACTCACAGAGGATTTCCAATAGCCCCCGCAAGGTGGCTGAATCTCTCAGCCCGCGTAAAATGCAATCATCGCACAGTTTTCAGGGGGGAGGCCGGGGAGGGTTGACTCTAGAGCAATCAATGACTGCGTTCTTCAATCCTTTTGCGGGCAAGAAGAGAGATGCCAAACACAGCATGTCTCACTTCTATGCCATGCAGCTTTGAGATGCAAACAAAACCATTGAGAAGCTGCGAGAATAAAATACTCGAATTCGCAAGGAGATGCATGCAATTCAACTAGGGGAACAGACTTGCATTACCAAATTACAACAAAAAATCAACAAGCAGAAATTTGAACTTCAATCCCTGCAAAACAAGTTGGAAATGGCGCAAATGAAGTTTGATATGATGAACACTGCCAGTTTTCACTTGCAATCGGCTTTCCGCAAGTGACACCAACCTTCTGGCTTGGGCAACAATCATGACTTCAATGTTCAGTTGATTTTGGCAGATGTCATCAACCCTCAAATTTAAATATATTATTTTTGGCTTTGCTCTGTTTTGTGTTAATGGCTCCCAACAATTGTGTTTGACAAAGATAAAATTCAAGATGATGCAATCACAAATGCAAGCAAGCAGGCAATTTGATGAAATAATTAAATCAAACATAAACATCATGATTGCTATAGATCATCTAGAAGAAGCACCAAGTGAGACGTGACATAGAAAGGAGAGCTATAGCCATCCATTGTAGTACTGACTAATTCAGCAACTTCTTTGGATGGTTCCAAACAACATCTTATGAAAGGATTGACTGAGGAGATCATGATCAGTTTCCACAGACTGATATACAGTCTGTGTCTGGTTTATTCTTACTGATCAGCATCAAAATTGATGCAAACGAACTAATAGATCCAAGATCTCTGCCCGGTAAAGATGATTGCTGCCGGGCAAAGGAAGCTTCAGGCGTCCAAACAAACCCTGGATTGATTGCATGCCCCACTCCGCGGCCTGTCGAGCTGAAACAAGCTGCTCGTTCAACACCTTTAGTTTAGCATATGCTTGGGGGCTGTTTGGGAGCCTATTGCCGTGTTTCATTGGTGCTAAAATACTGTAGTCAAGTCAATTTTTACGACGTGGGAATGCTGTATTGCTGATAATGCAATGCCCATCTGGTGTATCATGTAGGAGCTTTGAGTAGAGTTGATTGGCAATGCTTGAGTCACCATGAGCCCGGGGCATTAAGAATGGCATGCAGGATAGTTCCATCGGGTGCAAAGGTAATAATATTGCTACAGTAGTGTGAGCACGTCCAGCCATTATAATAGGCATTCTGCAAGCTGGACCAGAATGAGAAATCTGATAAGCTAAGATATAATTATGATGGGATGAATGGATACTCACTTATTGTCGTCCACAATGTTAACAGGAATATTGAGGCCATCAACAAACCCAAAGCATTTCAATAACAAGGGAAATTTTCTTTCAATCATCAAGCTTTAATTTTGACATTTTGCTTTGGTTGAAGGCCAAGATATGCGTGAAATTTTTAGTGATTGGAGTACTGAGAGTAGGCATTCCCGGTCATGTTGCAAATCTTGTGCACATACAGCAGGAGTAATTGAGAAAATTTGCTGTAGATTGAAGCCTGCCATTGTCGAGCTGAGCCAATGAAGGAATAAAGCAAGTTAACCCACTGCATCAAGTGACCTTCTGGCCGCTTATGGGGCACCGTTTGGATTAACATCTGACCTCAATATGGTGGACCAAAACCAAGCTGTTTCAAAGGGAATCAGGAGCGCCTTGAATGTGCGGACGTCCACTCCCATGGTTGTTATGAAAGCCCGGTAGTTTCCCGCTTGGCGCAAATTTGTCCATGGACTCCTATGTTGTGGATGGCCTGAAATGTCCTCGCGTGTAAGATAAGTCCACAGGGTTTGAATGGGCCCACGTTTGCCAAGATATGCCAGGTCCATAATGGTAGCAGCGGCCTCGTCCTCTTCATTGTTTCTTTGGTGAAGGTCCAGATGAAAATCAGCAAGAGTTGAGCTGTAGAGAAGATTTTCAAATCAGTTGCGTTCCATAATTGTGATAAATTTGGATTGGAATACCTCATGACTTCATGTGTTTTGAACTGATATGTAGTTTTGGTAGAGCACTTGTTATTTTGGTTCCACAGGGCAACAGGAAGCTGGATTTACAAGGGGAAGCAGATTTAGTGTGAGAGGCTGCAAATCTGGATCTGCAGGGGCTGCAGATGCGACGGGAAGTCCTCCAATAGTGGTTTATTGTGTTGTATGGTGCATCACATGTTGTGGCTTGTCAAACCATGTGGTTGGTTGAATTGCATGACTTTTTGATATTCTGGATTATTCTTATGGAAAAGTTTGAGTGCTTCCAAGTGTCTCAAGCAGTTACTAGACTAGTATAATATTTATATTTAGGCAGCAATTATAAACATTTTGAATTTTTTTTGAATTGTTTTCAAAGTTTGCTTTGAAAAAGCAAACTGGTTAATTTTCTTTCTGAAATGGAACGAAAACAGGCTCCAGACCCATTTTGGCAGCAAAAAATAAAAAAATTAGCTAAGGAGGAAATACAGCCAGTAAAAATTATTACACACCTGTACCATTCACTCCTTTTCTAAATATTGCTGATGCTGCGTGCACCCCTCTTGCCTCTTTCAGAGGTCTTTCTGCGACCTGAAAGAGGGGGTTGGGTTAAGCTGGTTGGTCTCTGTGCCTTCATCCAACCCTGGTCCCTGGCCGGCTTTCCCAAGTACTAGATTTTTTTCCGCCCGCCATAATGAGCCACCTTCCTGGCCTTGACAACAATATTGACTTCCGAACCACTGGGATCCACCAAACTCACCATTTTTCTCACCAAATCCCTATGTAGACCAGGGGGTTTTCTTCTCTGGCTTGTTTGACCTTCCGGTGATGCCAAAAGGCAAGGGCTGACAGTGTTAACATGGTGGAGTCCATGAACATAAAACATCTCCATGCTCGTCATGGGTACCCTGCAGCCGGTTCTCTCTGAAGCTGGTTTGGTTGCGAAATGTATTGATCTCATGTGGTGTTTATAATTGTAACCATTTTTCAAACTGGTTTTGAATTTCTTTCATCTACTATTTTTATTTGAACACAGGCAAAAATTTGAATCCAAAAGCAATCCAAATACAACTCAAAAAAAAAAAAATCAAAAACGGGTTTATAATTGCTGCCTTAAGCTGTAATGTGGCTGATGTGGTGTTATAGAGACATGTGGTGATTATTTGGAATGTGCTACATGTTAATAAGGCTGTAAGGCCTGTTTCTATGTTTTTAAATTTTGTGTTCAGAATTCTCTCGACTTTCTGTGTAATTTTACTTCATTGTTGTGACGTTTCTGCATATCTGATTATAAACACCTAATCCCTCTGCAGAAACTCCTGGTTTGGCCTCCATCAGACTACCAATCACTTCAAAATCACTTCAACGGCTCATACATTTATATGTAGCTGTGTCCCCACTCAACCCCAAGGGGTACATTCTCTATTGATCCAAAATGCAGCTTCATCATGCTCTTCTCCACAATTGGTACCCAAGTTTTCTTGGTAAGTGATTTTGTGAATTAGACAGATACTTGTTTCCAACTCATTAAATCCCAACTGACCATAGAAGAACACTTATTGGCTTGAGAGTTGGAAAATGCAGAAAAACAGAGGGATCTAGATGAAATGCACATTGAACAAGCGGAAGCAAGGGTTGATATGCAGGAGGCCCTTGAAGATTAAAAAGGGGCCAGAGAGGAGGAAATTTGGGTAAAACATTTGGAATGTGAAAGGTAGAAGTAAAATTGTGAGGAAGATAAGTCTAAAACAAATGAGGCTAAAGAAGAACAACTATAAGCAGAGATGCAGTGATTTGTTCTTGACTTGATCTGCTCCTGCAAGGCAAAACAGCTGCTGAGGCTGAAGGAATCATGCACCTCATATATAACTAAACAGAGCTTGTAATCTTCAAAAATGCCTGTTTCTTCTTGTTTCATTAAAATTATTTTGTTTTCTGTTGATATTTTGTGTTTTTGCTCCTCACTCTTGTCTCAGCCTCTTTTCAAAAACCTGTCACTCATTAAATGTTAGAACCTTGAATATTTCTGATCTAACTGCCTGATTAGTCTCATTACAACCACAGATTGATCCCTTTTTACTAGTCTACTTAAGCTGTCCCAAATGAGATAATGAAAAACCATTGGTTCTGACACTCCTTGTACTTAAGGTGGCACATTTAGC
>SMGU01004683.1:0-14826 GCA_004348175.1 Puccinia novopanici
TTTTTTTATGTGGGGGCAAAGAGGTATAGGTAAAATTGCCCGCGCAAGCGATTAGCGCAGCAATATCATTCAGGAATAAAACAAGAGGGGGGGAGGAGTATATGAAACAAAAAAGGTTTGTCAAGCCTGTTGACTTTCCAAGACTTGGACTGGCTACCAACGACGAGTGGTACATGAAGTGATCATGGTCTGATCGGGTTATGCCAACGGATGTCAAGCACGAAGTGCTGTCCTGTTCACTTCAAACGAGGTGAAACGCCTTCTTCGGTCTACCAATTCGCAATTTCCTTTTCTGTCTCTTAGGACGCCGGAAGGAGGGATCCGGTTTGAGGAGACGCAGAGGGACACTGCACGCTCATGATAGACTCTGGTTTCTGCAACAAGACAGATTGCTGAGCTGCTCGGATTGCCCGAGGGCCTGGGCGTGCAAGCAGTACTGTGGTTCGTAGCCTACCATCACGGCAACGATGCCGGGCGCAGTACCAGGCACCGATCAGGAGCCCCGGGGCAGTAGTAGCCTTGGAAAAGCTGCTGCGGCTCTCCGAGACGGGAGAACTGCGAGACGTAGGATCGTCCAGAGGAGGGACTTTCGCACCACCAGCTGCCGGTATGTTTGGGAGGGACTGTCGGGCGTCACGGCGAGTCTTCAACTGCCGTCGAACAGACCTTCATGAGCCATCCTCTTTGGAAAGGCTCATCCGACTTGCGCTGCTCTTCCTACTGTCGGGACGGACACGCTGTAGCTGTTGCGTGAGGACTCTGCCAGTCGAGTCGTCTATAAAATGAAGGAGACTCGGCGTCATCTTGATCACTCATCCCACTCAACTCATCAGCCCAACGAACACAGCACACCACCACACGTTCCTTTCAACCAGTAATAATCTCCGCCAACAAACTAACACCATGCGATCCTTCGTCTACGTTGCTTGCTTCTTGGCTGCTGGTACGTGCCATGAGCCTCATATTCACAGTTCTTGTGACTTGTGACCTTGACACTGATGGCTGCCTTTCTCTTGCTTTTTTCCCCTCCACTTTGGCGCTGTAGCTGCCGCCTCCAGCCCGGTTGATTAAGCATGCCTTCTCTGAGATTGATTTGAAGCGCACAAACAGTAGCTGACATGATTAACTCTGAATAGACATCATGCCCGATTTATCAACAGCGCCAGCCAGCAATCGGTCAACCAAGGCTCGCAATCGGCAAGCTCGATGAACGCGACGCCGTGGGGCACATCCGCGAGTCACTCAGAGAGCGCCTTCTCCAACCAGCAATCCAGCCAGGTCGTCCAGGCCTTCCAGCCCGTTCTTGGCCTGTTGGGTCAGATGCAAGGCTCTCTCTCTGGCGGCGCTATGTCCCAATCTGCCGCCTCGAGCTACGTTAACCAGCTCGTCTCCCAACTCCAACCCGCGCTCAATGGTATCAACGCCTGTGGTTGTTTTGGAGCTGTATGTCTCGCTCTTCGGTGGTGTTTCTCTCTATCACAAACGCGCTGACCTTCCCGCCCCTTCGTTTTTTTTTTCTTAGCCATCTGTGGGATCAGTCATCAACAATGTATTCAGCCAACTCAGCCAGGTGATGCAAAGCTTCCAATCGAACTTTGGTGGTGCCTTTGGAGGAATTGTTTCTCGTAAGTGAACCCCCTATCGATTCTTGCTGTTGGATGGCCTGAAAGCTAATGATTTGTTTTGTTCTCTAGCCTTCCAACAAATTGCACCCACCTTCCAGTCATTCATCCAGCAATCCCAGCAGAGCTCCTCCTTCAACAGCTTCTCGCAATCCATCAACCCGTTTATTAACGTGATGCAACCCTTCATCCCCAGCTTTGGTGGGCTCTCCAGCTTCGGTGGGTTCAGCCAGCAATCATCTAGCCAAGGCTCCCAATCCCAGAGCTCCTACAATGCCTCCCCTTGGGGCACATCCTCCAGCCAGTCATCAAGCTCCTTCTCCCAACAGCAGTCCAGCCAGGCTGTCCAGGCCGTCCAGGCCTTCCAGCCTGTCCTTGGCCTCTTGGGTCAGATGCAAGGATCCATTGCTAGTGGTGCCATGTCTCAGTCTGTCGCCTCTAGCTATGTCAACCAGCTTGTTTCCCAGCTACAACCTGCTCTCAATGGCATTAACGCCTGTGGCTGTTTTGGAGCCGTATGTTTCTTTTTTTTCTCACTGTCTCTCTCATTAAGCCCTGCTGACCGTCCCTCCCCTTGTTCCTTTTAGCCAACTGTTGCACCGGTCATCAACAACGTCTTCAGCCAACTCAACCAGGTGATGCAAAGCTGTCAATCCAGCTTCGGTAGTGCCTTTGGTGGAATCGTCTCTCGTATGTGTACCCCTTTCTGCAATATGATTGATGATTCCTTGGAAGCTGATGATTTGCTTGCTTCCCTAGCTTTCCAACAAATCGTACCCACCTTCCAGTCCTTCATCCAGCAATCCCAGCAAAGCTCCTCCTCCAGCAGCTTCTCCCAATCCATTCAACCCTTCATCAACACCATCCAGCCCTTCATCCCCAGCTTTGGCGGTATTCGTGGATTCTAGTTCCTCCCTGGTAGCATGTGTCTTATTCTTATTCTGGTCTCATCTGTGGTTGCTGTGTTTCGTATTATTGTCACTGGTTTTTACTTGGAATTTTGTACTTTCTTGCATTGTTGTTCTCATGTTGGAATGTCATCCTTCTTAAATCTACTCATGATCTGAGAAACCACAGCTCAGCCTTCCTCTGAAAACCCAGTCAGCGCATATAGTTCAACTCAGCTTTACAACATGGATCTTCGTGCCCCCAACAGTCAAAAATGTGATGGTAGAATGTAGCCAGCAGTTATGATTGGTCCATTGTGGGAGATCAAATTTGAATCCCTTGGAGGAGAAAAGTGGATACACATGTGGGATGTCAGCAGCTATCAAATTTATCGACTTCCTTCCATTTTTTTTTGCTCACAGAGCTTATATCTTCTATAAATCATACTTTGTATCATTAATGAGACTTCATAAGCTTTCACCCCATTTCTTGGAAAAACAACAAATAAAACACACAACAACTGTTGAGTTATCCAAAACACACGTGTCAAATGATGTCATCAGAGGTGTGATTAAATTGTGGGGGTGCAAAGATTGTGTGGATGTCCTGTTTTTCTTTTGTTTCCATTGGTATTACTTTTCTCTTTCTCCAGCATCATCATTCTGTAGTTTCACAATTCAGGAACTCTTTATTTGAAATCTATATATTGCAGCCAGTAGTAGTACAAACTAGAAACAAACAAATAAAAAGTAATAAAAACATAATGAGTCAAAACAATAGAAAATAACAAGAAACAAACAGCACAGTTTACCAAAATCTGATGACTAATCTTTAAACACAATAGAGATAAGACAACACACTCAAAACCACAACAACTATAATAAAGCTGAGAACAAACAGAACATTCAGTTTGAAAATTTAAATAAAAACAAAACAATTAGGGCACTGCCTCTGATGTCTGTAAATAGATGTTTTATTTGAAAATTCCTCCTCCTGAATCCAAATACCAGCTTGAATCTGTTTGATTCATGTTTGAGTAGTGATGAGTATTCCAATTATGGTTTAGAGATTATTCTGATGTTACCTGCTGAGACTTGCTACCACAAAAAATGATTGTGAATGACTGGACTCTTGATGTGCATGTCTTCAGTGTCTTTGGTTGACTTCAGATGTTGTGAAACAGAAACGTTTAGAGAACTGAGAGAACCCAGTTGTTGCCTGACAGTATCTGAAGTATTGAAACTCAATCCTAAGCACACCCCAACATGCAGATGCATGAGCTAATTATCCCCTCAAAAAATTCTTATTTATTCTTTCTCATCACTCAATCAATATTATCATACAACAATATCACTTGATTTATCAATCTCATTTTGACCTCTACCATCACCAGAAAAATCATGATTGACAAAATCAATCATCCATTAGTATTAAATCAAGCAGGGGAGCTAGAACTGACTTCTGGGCAGGCAGAACATTGTGATTTTCTATTCAGATTAGCTAATTATTACTTATCCTTTGTATTTTTCAGCACTCTTGATGCCAGGAATAATATTCTTCTGAATACAAGGGCTTAAAAATATATAAAAATAAAGTAAATTTATGTATTTTTGGGTTTTGACAGAGTTTTATTATTTTTCAAGGGTTTTGAGAATTTTTAGATAATAAAAAAATTCCCAAAAGTGGACAGGTAGGAAAACACAGAGGGGCCTGCAAGCAGGGATGTTTATGGTGCCCTCTGAGGCCAAGGCAAGGGTAACAGGTGTGTTTTTAGCAACATGGGGCCTGTTGAACAGGTTTTTTTTTAAAAATTCACAGTGAATCATAGACAAAAGGGGGTAAAAAATTATGCTTAATAATAATTCCTGTAACGGCTGTCCTTAAAAAAAAGGCCCAAGGGGGTTTATTGGGTGGATGGAAGGGATATTTTGATTAAATTAAAATAGGATGGGTTTTATTAACTTGAAGTGGCTTATAAGACTGAACACTATTTGTAGCAACTGGTTGAAAGTACTGAATACACTGGATCCTGGCAATGAGCTAGGGAAACTCTGAAGGGGGAAAAGGGAAGCCTTTTAAGTCTGTTCTGAGGCCTTTGGGAAAATATCATGGGTCAGTTTAAGTTTCTGGAACTCCCCAGGTTCTCATTTGAATACAATTAGTCTGTATTTTAGTCAATAGTGGCTTATAATGCCATGTGGAATGTCACATGCTGTGGCTGTTTGAATTATGTGGCTTTTGAAGCCCCCCAATGTTCAAATTTAGTATTCTTGAATTTTTTGGGTGCATACAAGTGTCCCTGGAAGTGACTAGACTAGTTTAATATTTATATTTATGATTTAATCTGGCACATTTGGTGTTATAGAGACATGTGGTGATTCTTTGAAATGTGCCAAAGTTTTCCAGGGCTGCTAAAAATGTTTCTATGCTTTTAAATTACGTGTCCTTTGGGCTTTCACATGCCTGATTAATTTTATTATTTTTTGTGACATTTATATATATCTATTTCTTTTGTTGAAGTAGTTAATAGGTCAGTTCACATAGCTGCTTGCTCGCAGTTAAAATATTTTGTGATAAGCAACATTTTAAGTAATTTGAAATAAGGTTTGGATGTGAGATGGTACATTTTAGCCATTTATTTTATGCGAGCAAGCAAACTTGATTTTACAAAATTTGCATAAAAACAACCTATGTGAACTGGCCTAATAAGATAAAAGAGTCACAGGGTTAGTACTTTTATTATACTTATAGGCAGTGAATCTCTGTTATTTTAAGTGTATATTTGATCGCAGAAATAATATATATTGATCTATTGCACCAAATAAAGTTCTTGTTAGATATTGTTGTTGATTTTTAAATTGATTCTTCATATTTTCTGTTATCTATTTATTATTACCATGTTGGCTTGTCTCTGCAAAGTAACAAGCTAACAGTATTAATTCATCAGGCTGTTCAAAAAAAAGTCTCTGATTTATTTTATTGGTTTTAGGCATTTTGTTTGATAGATTTGTTCTTTTGTGCATTCATTTTTATCCATAGGTATTATTTCTCAATCTTATTATTCTACCATATTTTTCATTAATTGTTTTATTCTTTTCTTGGAAGTTTTTACTTCTATCAATTTTTCATGTAAATCTTCTTTTCTAAATACATCAATATTATACAAAATATATTCATTCCTTCCAGAATAATTTGACTTATTTTTGAAGCAGATTGGGTTTCATGCAACCAGCATTGTACATGCTTCAAAAAAAGAAAAAACTCTTGGAGCACATATGCAATTGCACCACTTGACAGTACCAGGAATTGTCCCCCCTTGTTCCACATTGGATTAAAAGAATCTCCTGGTTTTTCAGCCTTCAAAACTTTTCAAAAAAAAAGTTCAAAATTGGAAGCAGTTGACATGCAATAGTAAAAATGCTGCTTTGTACTTTTCCAAGACGACGTGAGCAAATTAGGCAGTAAGTTTTTCTTGCCATGCAATCCATGATTACACAAAAATTGCTGATTGGGTTTGTGAGTTCAAGCTTTTTGGGACCACAATCATTATCATTTCAGGCTGGAGGGATCGTTCTAGCACCTCCCTGATGCACTGCACTTCTCTGAACATTGAAGAGCTCACATCCTTGAAGGGAATAACTCAGGGACTGACCTGTCCGATGCCATCTATGAATTAAGGTTACTAAGTTTCTCAAAATACTGAACTTATAGAAAAGAGCATTAAAAATGTTCAAAGGTTGATATTTATTTCATTGTGTCAAAATGTGTTGGCAAATATATTTTCATCATCCCCCTTAGGTTGAGGGAAAGCGCGCATGTGAAATAGTCTGATTTGGCCAAGGATTTCTTCAAGCTTGAGAGTGGAGGGTCTTCCTTCCACACTTGCAACTGATCACCAGCTATTGATCTTATTTAATGGGGCTCCGAAACATGATTTTGTTTCCCCCGAAGGACCCTCTTCGGGGTGACCCGGTCATGTCACATTAAGGGGCATCCTTCATGCCTTTGAGAATATGAAGTATCACCAACACGTTTATATCTTCCAATTCGCCTGGTGCTTCGTCCTGTCATCTCGCAATCAATCGATCGGGGCCGAACATCCTTAATGCCTGTAAGTCCAGCTGAATCAATCCCCGTGTGAATCCTGTTCCAGTCCTACAAAGAAAGTCTGACTGTTGAAGTTAACTGTGAATGAACTCGGACAGAAAGTGAAGAAGATAGTGCAGCCGCCCGATGTGCAACAATCGTTGGGTGGGCACCAACAAGCCGGCTCGTTTGTTGGTATTGAAGCCGTGGAGCTGCCGCGGGCTGTTGGTCAATAAAGATCTTGAAAACTCTTGATGCCCATCCCCCTGACCATGAGAGTTGAGGGACTGACGAAGGGACCTGGATGACCAACCTACTTTCCTTCGATACAGTCATGAAGCTTGCGAAATCGACGGGCCCTGTAAACATGAAGCTGGCGAAAGAAGTCCCGGTGGCTCTGACGAAAGCCAGCACGGTTTTCATCAACTATCTCGTCGCGATGTGAGTGTCTGCCTCCTCTTCGGCGGGCCCTACCGGTAACCTCTGCTCATGATGCATCCTACACGATTGGATCTTTCATGTGTAGTGCACATGAGATTGCTGCCGCACGGTCCGAGAAGTCTCTCAACGCTCGTCACGTTCTCGAGGCTTGTAAGGAGCTCCAATGGGCCGATAGTGATGAGCTTCAACAAACCCTCAAGGTGGAACTCGAAGGTCAGCTCATTCGTGACATATGGCACCTCCCTTCCCGCGTTTTTTTTTTTACTCATTATTATCTTCGCTTTGGTAACGCAGCCTTCCGTAAATTGAATGCCGCAAAGAAGGTGCAGAAGGCTAATAAACCGGATGTCGAAACTGCGTAATGCAGGAAAGAACCCCTTTCCATTGTCGTTCCTCTTGTAACAAATACAAACCATGGAGCATCTCCAGATAATACTAGTTCCAGACGTGACTAGAATCAACTCCTTGACTCGTTCTATTTTTTTTTTTTTTGACAACCAAACCATGGGTTTGTTTGTAATATTCAACTATGCCACGAAGTCATGTAGATTTAAAAGCAACCCGATCCAAAAGTGCCATCTTGACTGAATCCTTGAACCACTATGATTTTTTTTTTGGCCCAATGTGGTGGTCAATTCAAGAAAAAGAGAGCCTGGGTGTTACTTTCATGGCGCTAATCGGTTCATGCTGGGCGTGTGTGTGTGCTTGAGGGCTTCTTCTATTCAGCTTATGATGATCCTATTGAAATTCCCCCCACAAAAAACGACTGGTTATAATTCTGCCGATTGTAGAGACACATTTAGTGATAGCGAGTCCGCTGGATGGCCGACGGACCCACACGTAGCAGTCTTCTTTGGTCCGCCCGACGGCCAGCTGATGAGCAGAGTCA
Organism: Puccinia novopanici; assembly: GCA_004348175.1. Taxonomy (NCBI): domain Eukaryota; kingdom Fungi; phylum Basidiomycota; class Pucciniomycetes; order Pucciniales; family Pucciniaceae; genus Puccinia; species Puccinia novopanici. The sequence goes on from SMGU01004683.1 coordinate 7,927, forward strand.
AGTAGGAGACGGCCCTCCGGTTTCATGCCAAGGTATGGCTGAACCTGTTTGCATACTATTTTAAATACTAACAACCAATTTCTTCCTTCTACACATCTGCACCCTCCCAAACAGCGTCAATTCCTCGAGTACCAAAATGGCCGCCAAAGCGAAAGCCGCCGCTGCCAGGAGAGCTGCTGCAGCAAAAAAACTACCTCCCGCTGCGAATACCAAAGCCATCCCGCTGGCCCAACACGATCCTACTCGTCCACCACCACTGCAGCTCAAGGATCAAGCCGTCTTCAAGCAAATCCTCGTTAGCATTCTCCCATGAAAAAAAAAAATCACCTTGGATTTTTATTCGATCGCTGATTGCTTGTTTTTTTTTTTGTAGCACCTTTATGAGTTGAAGCAATACTCGGCAGCTCTGCAACATTGCGATGCCCTGCTGGAGAAATATCCCGGTCATGGTGAAACAACCGCCATGGCTGGACTCTTACACCACTCGATGAACAATAAAGCACAAGGATATAGTCTTGTCAAGGCCGGAATGAAGGCAGACCTGAAATCACACATAGTCTGGCACGTATATGGAATCATCACTCGGGCCGATCGGAATTATGTCGAGGCTGTCAAGAGCTACTCTCAAGCCTTACGACTCGACCCCGAAAACCACAACATCCTCAGAGATCTCGCCGTACTCCAAATTCAAGTCCGACAATACTCTGCTTACCTCGAATCTCGCTGGAAGCTCCTCAAGTCCAACCGACGCTCTAGAACCGCTTGGCTCTCTCTAGCCATGGCTTATAAACTCAACAATCAATCCAACGCTGCCCTGGAAATATTAAATGCCATGGAAGACTATGAAGTCATTTATGAACCTGAACAAACCTTTGAGCGATCCGAGTCGATCTTGTTCAAAGCTTCGCTTCTCCCACCCTCGGATGCACTACAGTATTTAGAGAACTCATCAAACTTCATTCTAGATCGCCCTCGATACATGTTGACTCGCGCTCAACACCTTGACGAACTTGGTCGACAAGAGGCTGCCGAATGGGCTTGGTTCGATCTACTGGATACTAATAGCGAAAACCAAACATACCTGGAAGGGTATCTCGCCAACCGATCAAAACTGCAGCGTGAAAATCCCGTGGATGCTCTCAAACGTTTGGCAGAACGATATCCAACATCTCAATTGATCAAGCGCTTGATACTCGATCATGCCACTGGCACTCACTTCGACCAAGAACTTGAAACCTATCTCTGTCTCAGGCTTACCAAAGGTATCCCTTCACTCTTCAACGATTTGAAACCACTACTAGTCGACCCTACCAAATTGAAGTCCATCAAAACCATTGCTGAGAAATTACATCTGCAAGTATCCCAAACGGGATGTTTTGAAGCAACCCAACTAGATCAAGAGACCCAACAACCACCATCGACTCTTGTTTGGATCTTGCATTTTCTCTCCCAACTCTATGGATCGTCTCACTTGAACATGACTAAGGAGGCGATTCAAGCAGCTCAAGAAGCAATTAAGCACACGCCCTCCCTTCCGGATTGTTACATCTCCCTTGCCCATGCGTACAAGCGCGCAGGATCGTTCGAAAAGGCTGCTGAAGCCCTGCGCAGTGCTCGCGCGCTAGACGGACAAGATCGATTCTTGAACTCTAAATGTGCTAAATACGTCCTCCAATCCATCGGGTCACCCAACCAAACCGCTCAAGAGCGCACGCAGCTTTTAGAAGAAAGTCGAGGGCTGATTGGGCTATTTACCCGCAAAGATGCCCCCGATCCAGTCAGCGACCTAATCGACATGCAGGCGGCTTGGTATGTCATGGCCGAGGCTGAGGTCGCTTTAAGAGTGTCTGATTGGGGATTGGGCTTGAAAAGACTTCATCAAGTCTATGAGGTTGGTTGCTTTCAACACCGGATTCCTATTCATCATATTCTTCCCCAGCTGACTCAATTTCTGCTTGATCTTCCCTCCGGAGATTTTCCGCCAATGGGAAGAAGATCAATACGATTTCCATACATATTGTATTCGGAAAAATACGTTTCAAACCTATCAAGAGTTTAGCATTTTTTATATTTACTAACAATTTCCGTTTTTTTATTGCTAACATTTTCTTTTTTGCGTGTCTAGTCTGTTGAAATTTGAAGATACCCTATACGCAGATCTAATATACTATAAAGCGGTTTCCAAGGCAGTTGGGATCTATCTGAAGCTACATGATCGGATGGTGATTGCCAGCCAATCGCAGCAAGCTCCCCAGATTACCGAATACAACATCTTGGTACCTCCGACTAAAACCTCACCAGAAACTAACCCGGATTCCGTCCCAAATGAGGACGGCAATTCCGCCAAGCCTGAAGAAGAGTGCACCAAAAGTAAAAAAGCTCTCAAGAAAGCTAAGATGGCAGAGATTAAGGCCAAAGCCCAAGCTGCCCTCGAAGCCAAGAAAGGTGAGTTTTTTTTTTTTCTTCTTTTTTTTGGTTCAAATCAATTCAGTCTCAATGCTGATCCTCCTCGATTTTTTCTTCTTTAGCCTCATCCAAGAACAAAAACAGTGAACAAGCCAACACGGGGGTGGCGGATGTCATACCGCCCCCTGCAGACGAAGATCCGACGGGAGAAAAACTGTGCAAGACGGAGACTCCGCTAGACATGGCGAACGAATTCCTCAGACCTATCGAGGACGATCTCGCAAGGTTCTCGGTCGCGTCGCTCGTTGATCCGTCTAAAAGACTCATTTGGCAAGGTGTTCATCTATGCAGGTTTGAAATCGAACTCCGGAGAGGTCTGTGGTACCTTTTTATGAAAAAGACTTGAAGGGATAAGTTGCTTAATCATTTTTCATATTGATCCAATCCAGACAAACCGCTTTTGGCAGTCAGAGCACTGCTGAAAGCTCACGAGCTTTCTCCAGCTGCGGAGACAGCGATCGACCCGTCGGTGTTTGTAGCCCTTGCGAAACTGAAACACAGGTACTTATTATCATCGAGCCAGCCCGATGGAAATTCCCGCGAGACCGAGTCGACCCGCACAACCAAAGTTCTTGAGAAGGCATTAGAAAAGATTGAGCAATTGAAGGTGGCAGAAGGATATGGAGGTAGATTGGCACGGGCCGAGTCGTTCATCATTCATCGAACAAACCACCCCCCTTCCGGATCAAACACGCCGCCGGACAGCACAGCAGTTTGCCCCAACGACGTGATCGAAGAGGAGATATTCTCGCTGTTCGGCCCGCCGAACGAGGATCATGGCTTCTTGTTGAGGAAGGAGGGGGAATGGAAAGCGGGCCTCCAAGGCTTGCGATTGCTCGAACGTTGCGGCAGCTCTAGGGTCGAGGAATTCAGAATAAAGGCGTGCCAACTCTGGAGCTTTGCGGACTATTTTCAGCCGGCTCAAGGCGCAGGAAAATCTACAACACCACAGTTGCATCAAGATGGAACACAAGATCCTTCCACTACTACTACTACTACTCCTTCCTCTTCTCATCCCACCTTGCGTCCAGTTGATGGCAATCAAACCGATCCTCCTCCTCGTCCTTCAGAATCTCATGATGCGCTTGAAGAAATCCGAGACTTCTAAACCCTCTCTCTTTCTTCTCTGCTCTTACATAATATAAGACCTCTAAGAGTAATGTCCAATCAGAACAAAAAAAAAACGTCGTACTCTTTCTTTGTCAATTGCATTTATGTACTCGTTCAGAGTCTTTGTGCCTCTACCTCTCACGGCGCTTCAGCGTCACACAATTAACGCAAACACAATAAAAACAAAAGGCCATGACACCCTTTTCTTGTCTTTTGATTGACATCATTGTTCATAGAGTGGATGGCTCCACCAGCGGACAATCATCAGCACTTGTAGTACCATAACAAGTGCAAAGCACCCCTTTTACATCTGAATGGTCCTAGCTATACACATGCTAGAAGTGGTCCCCTGGGGTGCCTTCCTGGCAGCCCAGATTGCTGGCTTTCAATGGGCTTGATATGTATTTCAGAGTTTTCTTTTTTGTGCTTTGTTAAACCTCACCATGACCGTTGATTTTTATCATTAAAAAGAAAAAAAAGAATGGAATTTGGAACGACAAGGGGCCAGTCCAAGAGCTCAAAGGTGCGGGAGGTCCTGCAGTGTTAGAAATGCTGACACTGACATGTTGGATTTTTCAGGGAAAGCTTTTTTTGAAAAAAAAAAAAAAAAATCAGGTCAGACTGTGATGCTGAAAGGGCCTAAATACTTTATGGAGGAAACTTGCATGCTTCTTTTGATAAGAAAAATACAAGGCTGATCAAGTGTCCTCCAAATGTGCAACCAGAACAGATAGTTTCTTTGTATCCACTACTATAGTGAGACATGGGGGTGCTGTATACCAGGTAAAAGGAAGGCTGACTGGGGCAAACACCCCTGCAACATTCCATACCAAATAGAAAAGTTGGGAAAGTGTTTGGCTAATGGCAGGAATGATGGTAGTCAGAATTGGCACTTAAAATCATTAAATGTCAAACACGACAACATTGGTCACTATTTTGGCAGGGGATTATCAAGAAAGCTTTGTGTCTCGTGAATGGTCTCTGCCAAAAAAAAATCATGTGAATGGTCTCTATGATTTTGAGTCCAAATTTTGAATACCATCAATGTCAAAGAAAGAAGAACATACATACATCAAAGGGTGAATTGACCAAATCCTGTAGTGTTAGCTGGCCAGAATTTGCAACTAACAGTAACTTTTGAGTAGGGTAGCTTAAAAAAGCTAACATTACGCTACACTAACGCTACTGTTAGTGTAACCGGCCCACTGTTGTTGTTATGCTGAATTCCATCCTTCCACTGAACTGATCATTTTTTTATATAAAAAAAAGTGTGATATGAGGTGTTGAAAGTAAGAGTGATTTCAGAAAGGTGTTTTAGCCAAAGCCTAGCCATCACAATAAGCTTACAAGACCTTGAATCTCAATCATGGAGTAAGCTTACATGTTCAATGTGTGATATGAGAAAAAGAAACAAGAAGGATTCAGGAAAAAATCCACTGCCCCTTTCCACATTTTAAAGTTTAACAGGTTTCCTCAGAAATAAAAAAATCCCCCATAAAGCCAAAATACATAGGTTTTTTGGAGCCAATTCACAATATTACACAAACCTTGGCCTTCCTCATGCAAAAAAATGGGGCTCTTCAAAATTTGTTAACTTGTCTATTTATGTTATCTTTTCTCCCCCAATTTTTGGAATGTGAAATTAGAAAGTGAGGGAGGTTTAAGGGGAGGTGGTATTTGTTGAGAGAGAAAAAATCATGTGAATTCTCACCCAAGATGGAATCACCTAATAGTGCTCCAAGTAACCTTGTTGACACATATACTTTTGGTTTGGTATTGTAAAACTGAAGCCACAATTAATGGCAGAAATATCTAAAATGACTGTGGATATGCAATATGATACTCATCCTCCAAAATCCCAACACCATGGTGGAAATTCTCAGGAGACAGAGGAATTTTTAGAGGAGTTTTTTTACCCATTGATGATCATCAAAGGTCTAAAACTGAAAAAGACACAGCCTCCACCAAATATTATACAGAGATCACCTGTAAATCTCAAACCCCACCACATCAGACTGACTCAGAACCTCATTTCACACCCAAGCTATACCATCCAACATTTACAGTGATTTCACTCAAGAGGTGCCATATATATAACCAATTCAATAAGGCCCTGGTGAAGAGCCTGAGATTATTGAGGGGAAAGAACTGAGAGATACCCAGAAAGAAAAACACAAGCAGAAGAAAGGAGACCCCAATTTTGGGGATAGATATTCAAGATTAAAAGCTCCTGAGATTTATAATCTGCTAAGAAGTCTCACTATACAAGGGTGAACAAGCCTCAGGGATTAGACAAAGATAAACAGATTATTTAATTCAACAGGGAAACTTTTGAGTTTTTGGGTCTCTGGGCTTGAAGTTGTGGATTATGGGATGAGAAGGATTGAGAAAGATGGCAGAGAAACTCAGGGGAGGGTCACTGGATTGGCTCAAGATAGTGCAGAAAAAGAGGGAAAAGAACTAATGATTGTGTTACTTGTATTCAGGCTAATTATATAAACTAGATACAAGCTGGTAAAAAGGTGGTTTGTGAGAAAATCAATAAAAGAATATTCAAAATAAATCATGAAAGAATTTAGAAAAAGAATAACAAACAGATATAGAGTTTGAGTCAAAGGTATTGGTTACTACACAGGGTTCAATGACTACAAGGTGTGACAAGACAATGAAAAAAAAAAAAAAACTAATTTCATGATTATGGCAGAATGCAAATAAGAAGAAATAAGAGTTTCAGGGATGAGTAGGAAAGAAGAAACACTACACTTTTGTTTAGTTAAAACCAGTACCTGAGTTTTGAAAGAGACAGTGAAACACATGCATCTTCATCAGGAGGGAGCAGAGAGAGTGTCAGCTGAGATATAGAAGAATGATGTTCCAGAACCTTTTCCCCAAGTTTTTTTTCTTGATTTTCTTTCTGGTTCTACTCTGTCTTTTTACTCAAGCAAGAATGAGGAAAATAAGTAAATTTTTCAAGCCTGAAGAGAGCTTCTAGATGGATATCCATCATTTTCAAAAAAACAAATAAGAAAAAAGAAGAAGAAGAATCCAACATCAATGCATAAGGTCACATGAAAGTTTAGATTTGGTATGAGACAAAAGTGAGATTTATATCTACAAGATATGATGCTATATCTACAAGATATGATGCTATATCTACAAGATATGATGCTATATCTACCCACAATGCATGTCAAAGAACTGATCATAATTCATTTCATCCAGGCATGGTTTGTTGAAGTGTCAAACTAGGCACTGCTTGATACACATTGCTAACACATCCATGTGAGACTTCCTAACAGCATTGGAGGCAATACCATCACACAA
>SMGU01004685.1:0-18751 GCA_004348175.1 Puccinia novopanici
CCAACTCATGACACACAATAGAACCTACGCGGTGCAAAAATTAAAAAATCTGCGGTGCTAAAAATGCGCCGCAGTCGCCGAACTTGGAAAGATAGCGACTCAAACCACTCTCCGCGGTGGAGATGGTCTAAGACATTCAAGATGGATTCTGAAATGGCACTGCAATGAATCCATGCAAACCATACCCCACAGTTTCTGATTTCGATGATAAAGGAGTTGTTGATGACATGGTGGCAAATGGCGGGGAAAAGACTCCGTCACGGCGAGCGGATCAGCTTGGTAGATGTTGAGGCCAGAGCGTGTATACTATACTCCCGGCGATACTTGAAGACACGCTGACTCAGGGATTCTTAGTGGGCATATTCGGAAGGATTATTGATTGTACATAGACAAAGAAAGAGCTGGGTACGAAGGGATGTGTTAGCAAAGGTACGCGGCTGTTTGTTAGATTAGGGGAAACTGTACAAACCAGTTGGAGTTACGTGCTCATAACCAGGAAGTCGTCTGCAGCAACAGGAGTTTGCGACGATTTCAGGAGGAGCATTGACCTGCCTGGGTATGACGCACCCCCGTCGCAGCCTCCCCGACAAGATGATCCCGGGGACCGGAGGCGGGTGGTGCAACCTCATTGGATGTTCAAACTCCATTTCCTCCGCCAAACTTATCCTCAACAAACGCGATGACGGCGGACTGGGTAAGACCAGACCCAGAACTCATTCGGTAAGCTCATCTAATCTCTCTTGGATACAGAGGGTACTAAAACCACACTCACTTTGGCATCCTCAAGCTCCAAATGGCTCGAGCTGCTTTCGGACCCCTCCGTCTCACTCAACCAGCTGAAGCGAACCGCCTTCCAAGGGAACATCACCTTACTTAGATCGGTTTACTGGAGGGTACGTCTATCTGGCGCCATCTAAATCTTTCATGTTGGCTGATACCTCATCATCAGATTTTTCTCGGACAACTACCCACACAATCCCCACATTGAACTCGAAATTCGCGCCCACAGGCTGGTTTGCATTAGAAAAATCTAGATCACATTGGGAAGAACTACGTCAAAAATATCTCAGAGCCCCAGATGGTCTATGGTTAGAGGATTCTGTCGAGAGCTCGGTTCAAAATCTGAACCTCAAATTAAACCAGCAGCACATCTCTGCTACTTCCTTCTACCCCTCGATTCTCAATCCACAGATCTTGGGGTCAATAACCCACTCAGTCAACACGAAGATGTATGCGTTTTTTTTTTTGTGCTCTTCTCCGCTCCTTATTCCTCCCCCCACCATTTTTTCCTTGCATTTGGTATTTACTGATGATCTGACAGAATTACCGATCCCTTACTTACAGAATCCTCGAATGTTTGGCTGCGCGACCTTGAGGTCAGTCACACTCAACCACGAATGTACAGACAAAAAGAAACGAATTTCCCCACTGATATTATCTTCTTTCGCTCCGTTCCTTGTGGTACTCTAGTTTACGCAAAACCATCAAGCAAGACGTGATCCGCACCTTTCCCGAGCTCGAGTACTTTCGAAAAAGGAGGACTCAAGCCATGCTCACAGACATTCTACACGTATACTGCAAACTTCATCAAGATATCGGATATCGACAGGGAATGCATGAAATTCTAGGGGTCATTTTAGAGACACTCGACTTGGATTCATTAAACTCTCCCAGCCAAGGAAACCCCGGTTTAATCCATCAAGTCTTATCCAGAGATCACCTCGAACATGACGCCTTCAGTCTTTTCTCTCTGCTAATGAAGCCGATGAATCATTGGTACGACCCTAACTTGTCCATTCCACTTGGTGATCTTGCTAACAGCGAGACCACACCATTGACCTCGGTTGGCTTTATTCTATCTCAACTTGCCGCAATCTGCCCAGCCCCAAATGCCTCCCCTCATCATCTACTTGTACATCCGATCGTTGAGAGATGCGCCTCAATCTTCCATGTATAACTCAAGCATGCCGATCCCAAACTATGGGCCCACCTTGACAAGCTAGAAATTGAACCTCAGCTGTGGGGGATTCGATGGCTGAGACTTTTGTTCACCAGAGAGTTCACATATCAGGAAAGCTTGTTACTTTGGGATGGCATCTTTGCTCAGGATGGAGCTTCTCTACGACTGGCAGACTTTGTTTGCATTGCGATGTTGTTGCAAATAAGTGAAGGCCTTCTGCAGTACAACTGATACTCAGATTCCCTCGGATACTCAGATTCCCTCGGCCGACAGACGAAGATTCGAGGATTGCCTTATTACTCTATCAAGCTATCTTGCTCTACCAATTCCCCATGCCTGACACGGTGTTGTTGATCATCAGACAAAATTCGACTTGCAACTCTTCTCGGCTTCCAACACCCTGAGGAACCCGATTCTTGGTTTGGCATCAGGCGTAAACCCTCAGCATCATCAAGCGTGAATAATCTCCAAGAATCGCTGAATCGCAAACATCAATTCACATCCCTTCAGTCGGCCTCCTCCAATGCGCTCAACAACAACAAAGCTATCGCGTCCAACTCGGGCTCGACAAGCTCAAGAAGCCTACACCGCTAACGAAAAGTAAAAGTATTTTGGGGTGCTAGTCGACTTACGGAAGAGTTACTCTCCAGCCCTCCCGCTGCAAAGCCACATGGAACCACCGACGCCTATGACGGCTCAACTAAAATCCCCATTGAATTCCACCGCTTGCTCCAATCCCATCTTGCCCAAGCTGAACCTGAACATCCCAAGTGTACAATCGCAAGGTGCGCAGTGTCTCGCCAATCAAGCAGTTGGACAAGCACTGGGATTATGCGTCGATGCCCTGGAACAAGACCTGTTCAGGTTCTCAGACCAGCCGGTGGATTCTAGTCAAGGTCTGGCACTCGGTGCTCTCAAACACATCCGGGACATCATGTTGTCGGGATTCAGCTCTGGATTCGATTCCAACGTAATGAGTCCTTGATCGAATATCAGTCTGCCACCGCTTCTACGGCCTTGAATCACTCTGCTTCATCCTCATCCTTCGATACTGTGGACTCCCTGAATCGCTCTTCTTATTGTCCTTCTCGGTCCGCCACCACCGACTCCCCGAGCTGAGCTTCAACCAGTCCACATCGGGCGGCAGTTCAGAATCTGTGCAATTGTCCAACTGAGGTATTTTCATCCACATTCACCCCTTAAACGTTATCCCACCATCTCCTAATTTCTGTGCATGCTATTTGTATGTAGTTCGACCGTCCTAGTCGCCGACTTGACGTCACAAGACGGGTTTCCAAAGCCAGGAGGACGATGATGGGGTCAAGAGGGTCGAGTGGAGGGGAAGCAGAGGGAGAGGGAAAGTGGGGCAGCGGGAGACTGCGAATGGAGACAAGATGGCGGGAAACAACTGGTGCAAGTCCAGCCCCTCTCGGCCTCCATCTTTGGCTCCAAGTTTTGGTCCCACAACTCCGACTCCTCCCGTCCCTCTGATTTTCCGGGCCCTCTTCTCCCTCCTTTTCAAGACTCCCTCCCCCTTGATTATTTCTAGGCACTTCCATCCTTCCCATCTGCTTCTTCTTCTTCATCTCCTAATTGAATAATCTTCTTCTGATCTCCCGCCTTCCCCTCTTCCATCTTCGCCGTTTTGGAAGGTTAGAATCTATGCCCGTTTGTTGCTTTGTGTATATTGTTGCTGTGCTTTTATCCGTTTTTTTTTTTTATATTTCTCCCTTTCTTTCCTGCAATCTGTCGTTCTTTTTTCTTTTCCATTATTGTTGTTTCGTTTTGTTGTTGTACACCGTCGTCGTCATTCCCTGCACACATCGTTGTTGCTGTTGTTGTTATATATCATATGTTTGTTCTCTGCAATGGTTAGGATCGGTTTGCAGCACTCATGTTTTCTGTGGATTCCAGATTAAGGTTGCACACACACACTCTCTCTTAGTTCAAGTGCCCCCTTATGAGTTTCTGAAAAAAAGGTTTGATGCGTGAGTGGAGGACTTCCCGTCGCCCAGATTGCTTAATCTGGAGCTTCTATTTCTAAATTCCAAACTTTGTTTGGTGATGAAAATTGACAAGAGTGAGGTTCCCACCACCAAACAAAGTTTGGAATTTAGATATAGCCCGTCTAAATTAAGCATTCCAGACCAACAGGAAGTCCTCCAGTAGTGGGGCTGATGCACACGACTTAAAATATTCCAAACACAGTAAGATCATGTGCATTTGGTAGACCATGGAAGCACATTCTCCTCACTTTCTAATTCGTTCTCAATTATAGCCCCAATGTTTTTTTAGGTGCTTGTCTGAGACAAGATGTCAAGGAAGGGCTTGGTTCTGAGATGATGATGGTCACAATAGTATGTGCTGAAGACAGAGCAAGACCAGCAGTACTGAGCCACATTTGTCTGGCTGTCTTGCTTGTGGGCTGTATGCCATGTCTCTGGAGCACCATCAGCACCACCCACTAAAGCTCTGTGAGCCAACACTCCCTGAATGTGGCTCTTCTTGCACTCCCAAGAATCTGCCCACCATACACTTGCTCATACTAGAAGAGAAAAAGAAAGTTGTCCAGGTTGCTTGGCATGTCTAGGTTCTTAATAATCATTCATTGGTCAAGCATTAAATGTTTTCCTTGTAAATTCATCTTTTATCTTTTTTGACTGTAATATCATTCCTGGTATGATGACTCTGATGATGAATGGAAGACCATGGGCGGATATTCTCCCATGGACACATTCATTCATCAGAGTTGTTATAATAGGAATGAGAAAACAGCTCAATCAAAATAAAATTTGAAGCAAGCAAGTGACCAATCGTTTGATCCTAACCAATGTAGCCCAGAAGCTATCATCATTCCAGTTGATAACTTGGTTAGTGTTGTGTAGTGAAGTGCAGCATAGCGTAGCGCATTGTAGCATAGCGTAGCGTGTGAGTGTAGCATAGCGTAGTGTGTTTGTGTAGCGTAGCGTAGCGTAGTTCCCAGTGAGCTACGCTACGCTACTTGTTAGTTGGAAAAAATTTACGCTACAGATTCTTCAAAATTCTGTTAGTTCAAGAAAAGCTACGCTAACAGTTAGTGTAGTGGAAAATATTTTCAACTAACGCTACACAAAAATTTCAAGGAGAATTTTCCACTACGCTAACTGTTAGTGTAGCCAAACAATATCACAATTAACGCTACACAAATTTGGAAGAGAAAAAAAAACCGCTACGCTAACGGTTATCGGCCATGTAGTGTAGCGTAGCGTAGCGGCCCACTGTTGGTGAAAGGCATCATTTTGCCTGTAGAATTAATTTTTTAATCAATATTTAATTATTTGGGGATATTTTGGAGAGAAATTAAAAATTTATGAATTCTGAAATATGAATAATACCACAATCTCTGGATTGCTGCTGGTTTCAAACCAATTCTAGGAAACTGAATAGCAAGTGCCATAAAAAGTAAAAAGGTTTAATTTTTAGTTTTTATGGACCTTGCTATACAGGTTACAAGAAATATTACCTGGGGTTTATGTGCATGTTTTTTGGGGTGTGGTGTGGCTTGTGTAAGTGGTAGGAATCAGAGGTAAAATATTGTGTTTCTTATGGGACTATCTTCCTTTTTTGCCTTATGCATTCAAAAATACTTATATTATTATCTTCAAACAGTTTCTGACTCACATGTCCCAAATGCCATGATAGATGGTAGATATGCTGGTTTTTCTTGAAGATGGGGAGGAGAGTAGAAATTGGGTCCTGTTTCCAAATATGAAACCAATTTCTCCCAGGACCTACTCAAAAACTGCCCCACCATCAATCCCAAATACTCAGCAAATCCCAAATACTCAGCAAAAATTGTCTCACTTGAATCGAAGAAAAACCAATGAAATGAAACATAAAACTTAAATATTCAAAGAAAATAAAAAAAGAAGTAATTTCCAATCAGATTTTATATTGATTTTTGACATAGAATCAGCCACATATATTTTTTCAATTCAAACTCTTCTTGGAGATGGAAATTTTCTATGAACATACCAGAGACGTTTTGTGTGACATTTGAATATTCAAGTAGTGTTGTTGATGCCACCTCTGGAAAGGTGCACACCAACAGGGGCCATCATGAGAGTTTGAGGATGTGTGCCAATGGCAGGCCCAGTTGCGGGGAACTGGGGCACCAAGAAAAAATACAGCTGATAGCTGTAGGTATACTTGCATGATGAATTATTTGCAATGGATTCAATTGGTGATGTCACATGAGGAAGGGAAAAATCTACAAGATGCTGGAGCCAGAAAACAAAAAAATCATAGAAAAAGCTGTGAGATCAAGAGACCCCAAGCTCTTGCAGGTCCCAGTTAGAATCAGCAAGCATGTTTCTTTGAACTTCATTATCAATGATCTCCACTATATCTTTGTAAGCATGTTTCTTTGACCTTCATTATCAATGATCTCCACTATATCTTTGTCAGCTTGAGAGGATGACCACTCAAAAATGTTTAAATTGAAGAGGGTATTCATGAAGGCCTCTTGCTGAGAAGAGATGACTTCATTCTAATCTTCAGTGTATACAGGATTGAGGAATTTATCATACACCTTCATGTTCTTGTATATGGAGCCATCTTGTCTAGGTTATTTCTGTTTTCTTGAATTCATAGAAGAAAGTGGACTCTCTCCTTGGAGAAGATGAAGCTTGATTTGTGATATCACCTTCAAGGTGGTGGGAGACATGCAATTACAAGTTTTTGTTTTGATGTCATTCATCATTGAGAAGAGTCCCACAACTCTAGCAGCATGAGGGACAATCTCAAGTATTCCAATGCAGAGCTTCTTCAAATGCTCTGACTAAGGGGTGAGAAGGAATTTAAGAAACTTAGACAATCTCCACCAGCAGCGTGTAAACAGTGCCTAAATTTCCAACCCATGGAGCTGTGCTGCATTTTAAGCGCCTTGCCTGGAGGATGTCCTCCTTCACAAGCTGCCAAATAGAAACTGGGGGATGTGAAAGTGTTAGTAGAGCCAAGCCAAAAGGATTATTGCGGGATGTGGAGTTTGAGGATCACAGAAATAATGTGTGACATGTGTTTTAAGCTCAGCAAGGTGAGGAGCTATACTGTCCTAAATGTAGGGATACTGTAGCTCCCAAGTTTGGCACCTCCAGTGGAGGGACTAAATACTAATTGAGTGAATAAATTTAGTTTAGTCACTGTCAGACTCAAAATTGTTAGTTAAAAACTTTGTCAAGAAAGATTTTTTTTTGGCTCCTTTTAGGAGCATCAATGTGTAGAAGCTCTTGCTGGAATTGTTGGTCCAGCCATCCCAGGAAATATTAAGCTGATTCTGTTCCTTGAGGGTCTCAAAGATCTCCACTTCATGTCAAGCATGTACCATGGGCAAAAATTCCTCAATCATCTGGACTTGTTAGGATAATTGGTATGGTGCATGTGCCAATGTTGTCTGATACTCTTGGAAGTATGGATTCTCAAAAAATGTTCAGGGAAAATTGGAGTTGATAATAGTCTTCAGAAGTAGCTCATGAATTATATTTAACCTTTTGCTTGTCCAAGCTGGTTGATTTCTCTGGAATTGAAACCAAAATAGTTTGGTTGTTATCATCTTGATTGGATGTTTATAAAGCAGTTGATTTCATCTCAAGCTTCAAGACTTCCCAAATATATTCAGCCTTTGATTCTGAAGTGATTTTTGGGGAGGAATCATTGTCCTCAAGACCACAATTCATTTGCTTGCTTGCATCCTAAAGATTTTTCCACCTCACATCACCTACATGGCTCCCATGCTGTCAGCCTAAGCCTGGGGAAGAAGGTGCAAAGACATTCAAGATGGATTCTGAAATGGCACTGCAATGAATCCATGCAAACCATACCCCACAGTTTCTGATTTCGATGATAAAGGAGTTGTTGATGACATGGTGGCAAATGGCGGGGAAAAGACTCCGTCACGGCGAGCGGATCAGCTTGGTAGATGTTGAGGCCAGAGCGTGTATACTATACTCCCGGCGATACTTGAAGACACGCTGACTCAGGGATTCTTAGTGGGCATATTCGGAAGGATTATTGATTGTACATAGACAAAGAAAGAGCTGGGTACGAAGGGATGTGTTAGCAAAGGTACGCGGCTGTTTGTTAGATTAGGGGAAACTGTACAAACCAGTTGGAGTTACGTGCTCATAACCAGGAAGTCGTCTGCAGCAACAGGAGTTTGCGACGATTTCAGGAGGAGCATTGACCTGCCTGGGGTATGACGCACCCCCGACTCGCAGCCTCCCCGACAAGATGATCCCGGGGACCGGAGGCGGGTGGTGCAACCTCATTGGATGTTCAAACTCCATTTCCTCCGCCAAAACTTATCCTCAACAAACGCGATGACGGCGGACTGGGTAAGACCAGACCCAGAACTCATTCGGTAAGCTCATCTAATCTCTCTTGGATACAGAGGGTACTAAAACCACACTCACTTTGGCATCCTCAAGCTCCAAATGGCTCGAGCTGCTTTCGGACCCCTCCGTCTCACTCAACCAGCTGAAGCGAACCGCCTTCCAAGGGAACATCACCTTACTTAGATCGGTTTACTGGAGGGTACGTCTATCTGGCGCCATCTCAAAATCTTTCATGTTGGCTGATACCTCATCATCAGATTTTTCTCGGACAACTACCCACACCAATCCCTACATTGAACTCGAAATTCGCGCCCACAGGCTGGACCTTTGCATTAGAAAAATCTAGATCAAATTGGGAAGAACTACGTCAAAAATATCTCAGAGCCCCAGATGGTCTATGGTTAGAGGATTCTGTCGAGAGCTCGGTTCAAAATCTGAACCTCAAATTAAACCAGCAGCACATCTCTGCTACTTCCCTTCTACCCCTCGATTCTCAATCCACAGATCTTGGGGTCAATAACCCACTCAGTCAACACGAAGATGTATGCGTTTTTTTTTTTTTGCTCTTCTCCGCTCCTTCTTCCTCCCCCCACCATTTTTCTTTGCATTTGGTATTTACTGATGATCTGACAGAATTACCGATCCCTTACTTACAGAATCCTTGGAATGTTTGGCTGCGCGACCTTGAGGTCAGTCACACTCAAACCACCAAATGTACAGACAAAAAAGAAACGAATTTCCCCACTGATATTATCTTCTTTCGCTCCGTTCCTTGTGGTACTCTAGTTACGCAAAACCATCAAGCAAGACGTGATCCGCACCTTTCCCGAGCTCGAGTACTTTCGAAAAAGGAGGACTCAAGCCATGCTCACAGACATTCTACACGTATACTGCAAACTTCATCAAGATATCGGATATCGACAGGGAATGCATGAAATTCTAGGGGTCATTTTAGAGACACTCGACTTGGATTCATTAAACTCTCCCAGCCAAGGAAACCCCGGTTTAATCCATCAAGTCTTATCCAGAGATCACCTCGAACATGACGCCTTCAGTCTTTTCTCTCTGCTAATGAAGCCGATGAATCATTGGTACGACCCTAACTTGTCCATTCCACTTGGTGATCTTGCTAACAGCGAGACCACACCATTGACCTCGGTCGGCTTTATTCCATCTCAACTTGCCGGGATCCACCCAGTTACAAATGCCTCCTCCCCTCATCATCTACTTGTACATCCGATCGTTGAGAGATGCGCCTCAATCTTTCATGTATACCTCAAGCATGCTGATCCCCAACTATGGGCTCACCTCGACAAGCTAGAAATTGAACCTCAGCTGTGGGGGATTCGATGGCTGAGACTTTTGTTCACCAGAGAGTTCACATATCAGGAAAGCTTGTTACTTTGGGATGGCATCTTTGCTCAGGATGGAGCTTCTCTACGACTGGCAGACTTTGTTTGCATTGCGATGTTGTTGCGAATACGCGAAGGCCTTCTGGACTCAGACTACAGTGGCGCACTACAACTAATACTCAGATTCCCTCGGCCGACAGACGAAGATTCGAGGATTGCCTTATTACTCTATCAAGCTATCTTGCTCTACCAATTCCCCATGCCTGACACGGTGTTGTTGATCATCAGACAAAATCTCGACTTGCAACTCTTCTCGGCTTCCAACACCCCTGAGGAACCCGATTCTTGGTTTGGCATCAGGCGTAAACCCTCAGCATCATCAAGCGTGAATAATATCCAAGAATCGCAGAATCGCAAACATCAATTCACATCCCTTCAGTCGGCCTCCTCCAATGCGCTCAACAACAACAAAGCTATCGCGTCCAACTCGGGCTCGACAAGCTCCAAGAAGCCTACACCGCTAACGAAAAGTAAAAGTATTTTGGGGGTGCTAGTCGACTTACGGAAGAGTTACTCTCCAGCCCTCCCGCTGCAAAGCCACATGGAACCACCGACGCCTATGACGGCTCAACTAAAATCCCCATTGAATTCCACCGCTTGCTCCAATCCCATCTTGCCCAAGCTGAACCTGAACATCCCAAGTGTACAATCGCAAGGTGCGCAGTGTCTCGCCAATCAAGCAGTTGGACAAGCACTGGGATTATGCGTCGATGCCCTGGAACAAGACCTGTTCAGGTTCTCAGACCAGCCGGTGGATTCTAGTCAAGGTCTGGCACTCGGTGCTCTCAAACACATCCGGGACATCATGTTGTCGGGATTCAGCTCTGGATTCGATTCCAACGTAATGAGTCCTTTGATCGAATATCAGTCTGCCACCGCTTCTACGGCCTTGAATCACTCTGCTTCATCCTCATCCTTCGATACTGTGGACTCCCTGAATCGCTCTTCTTATTGTCCTTCTCGGTCCGCCACCACCGACTCCCCCGAGCTGAGCTTCAACCAGTCCACATCGGGCGGCAGTTCAGAATCTGTGCAATTGTCCAACTTGAGGTATTTTCGTCCGACATTCACCCCTTAAACGTTATCCCACCATCTCCTAATTTCTGTGCATGCTATTTGTATGTAGTTCGACCGTCCTAGTCGCCGACTTGGCGTCAACAAGACGGGTTTCCAGAAGCCAGGAGGACGATGATGGGGTCGAAAGAGGGTCGAGTGGAGGGGAAGCAGAGGGAGAGGGAAAGTGGGGCAGCGGGAGGACTGCGAATGGAGGCAAGATGGTCGGGAAACAACTGGTGCAAGTCCAGCCCCTCTCGGCCTCCATCTTTGGCTCCAAGTTTTGGTCCCACAACTCCGACTCCTCCCGTCCCTCTGATTTTCCGGGCCCTCTTCTCCCTCCTTTTCAAGACTCCCTCCTTCGTTTTGTTGTTGTACACCGTCGTCGTCATTCCCTGCATACATCGTTGTTGCTGTTGTTGTTATATATCATATGCATGTTCTCTGCAATGGTTAGGATCGGTTTGCAGCACTCATGTTTTCTGTGGATTCCAGATGAAGGTTGCACACACACACTCATAGTTCAAGTATGGGTTTATGACAAATGGTTTGATGAGTAGTGGGGCTGATGCACAAACCCTGCCACAATACACTTCTGCCCCCCCCCCTCGTTTTTTTACTAGCAGATCAATCTCATATAAATGGTTGTTGGAGTTTTGGACACATAGATCATTGGCCTTGCATGTGTGTGTCAGCCTGAGAGAGTAAAGGCATCAACTGTCAATAACATCAGCTTATAACACTCCTATTGAGTTTTATTTGGAAAGATTATCATACTTTTTTACAAGCAATATTTATACATGAAGTTCCATTTGATGCACAAGATTCTTGTGCTGTTTCTACCCAGGGACATTGCATAATCATTCATCCACTTACCCTATTCAAAATTGTTTGACATGGACTTGTTTAGCATAAACATACCTGGGTTTTTATTCAACCAGTCCATCTGAACCCATCTCAACAGATACAAGTGCATCCCTATTTCACTGGGCATAAGGATCACCAAGGTAGGCTTTCTGGAAGTCATATTGGGAAATCACAATACTTGTCTCTCAACACCACAAACAAGCATCCATAATTTTGCTGGCTATGATGGCTTCTTCTTACTGACCACACACCAAGAAAATAGACAGAGGCAGAAATCTGACTTGCCATTTTGGCACCTGGGTTGTTTTACTATTAAAGAAGTCCAATTTGAATTATTCTTGCCATCATTTCACCAAAAAAAAAACACAATGATTTTTGGAAATAGCATTTCCAAGCCTCAAAATTCTCTGCATTCTAAATCTTTCTATTTGGGTGGTAAAATTGGTCTGGAATTCATGAAAAGACTTAGAGCATGCGCATTGGTTGAGTTAAACCCGCGCACTATGCTATTCTAGCAACAAAAACCCCACACCAGCAAGGCCAAACCCTCTTGGCTGGCTAAATATTTTAGTTTTTTTTGCCAACCCTTGCCAAATGTAGGAGCGCTTGGTGACAATGCTATTCAATCTTGCATATCTAAATTAGGCTCCGCATCCACCTACAGGCTCAAAGAGCATCCACTCCGACAACTCCAACCACAGTCATGGCAATATAGCCTCAACTTGAGCAAGCACCGGTGTGGTGCAGGGCAATTGGCACTATACTGCCATCACCAAGTGCAAACTATTATAGCAAGCAATAGCACCACCAATGTGCATGCTCTTATATTGCTGTTTCTTTTGTTCTTTGTCAGCTGCCAGCTAGTGGAGAGTAGAGAGATGAGAATGAGAGAGGCCCAGTGAAATGTAAATGCCCATCAACAAAGTTTAGAAACCAGAAAAGAAAGTCAGAGTTGTTACTGCAAGAGACTACCATGCCCACCACACCACAAAATATGTGAATGCTGAGGCTATGAAATGCATGACAACTCCATCATCAACTGAGCCAGTGCTATGCTTAGTTTTTGTGAGGAAGGAGACAGTCTGTGTAAGGTCTTTCTATCTTCTTGCTTCTCTCCTCTCTTCAGCTCCTGTGCTGCCCAGTGCTTCTAAAAGAGGTGTGGCAGTCTCCTCCTGTGTACACATTAGAGCAAGTGTGGAAGCTGCCATTTCATCTGTAAGTATTCAGGGTTGAGTTCTTAGAGAGACCTCCCCTTCTATGATTGGTTGTTGTGGCAATGATAGACAAGGAGGAAAGAGAAAATAATGAGGCCCTTTGTTCCCTCTGAAATATGCACATCCCCATCCTATAACTACTCCCAAATATCTGCTTGCATTTTGTTTTTGTTTGACTACATGCAGCTCATGCATGCAAATGGAAGAGTGGCAAGGCAGATGATCTTTCCTAACTAATTACCAGGTTTTGGCTGCAATTGCATTTTGGAATGGAAAAAGCCCCCCAGGAACAAGATCTTTCTCCCCATTCAAGTCATGCTTTCTCCTTCCCCTGTGGCACATAAATCTTTGTTCCCACAGCACCCCACTCATAAGCCCACTGTCTCACATTTCACATTCCCTCTAACACCCTTCCCATCAAAACAGACATACACAACATTCTTTGAATTTCAGGTGATGATTTTTTTCATTCATTCATCCATTGTTTTTTGGAACAAAAATAAGAAAAAAAAAGAGAGGATTGTAAATACAAAAATAATAACCCAGGGTGATCACATAAGTAGATGTATGTCAAAAGAAAAAGAAACATACCAGCAAAGGCAAAAAAGAAAAAGTGACCTGGGGAAGGGGAGGGCGGGGGGAATGGAGACTATGTTGCTTTTTGTGTTATTTTATTTCTTTTTGTAAGAGTTCAGCCAAGGAGTTGGTTATATATGTAAAGAGAGAATTTAGAATGAAAGAGGGCAGGTTCTAGACGAGACGAAAACAGCGGCGGGTTTTCATCTTTTTTTTTTTTCCTTCAAAAAAAGAGCTTGAGGTTCACAGGCAGGGGATGAAGGGTTAAACATGAGAGGGGTTGTTTGGAGCAGGGTGAGCGGCTCTGGGGGGGAAGCCGCCCCGGCCGCCGCCGGAATGGTGGTGGCTGCCTCGTCCTTGCGGCCCACGACCCCTGCCGGGCATGCCTCTGTATCCGTTGACACCCCCTCCCATCTGGGCCATCCGATGGGCGCCTCCGCGGCCATATCCATTGTATCCCGAGCCGAGTGCACCCAGGTTCGGGTTGAGTGCGACTTCCCCAAAGGTGTCCCTGTCCAAGGCCGATCGAGCCATGAGCAGCGGCATCGCTTCCGAATGCGAGAAGAAAACAAAAAACTCACAGGTTCCTCTGACGCTCAGCGTTCCGATCCCACCCTTTCCCACCCCTCCCTCCTCCGCGTCCACCGCGTCCGGGCCCCGTCCCGTTGATCCCACCCGAGCTCTTCGACGGTCCATCTTGTGAAGAAATTGCCAGGCGCTCCTTGACTTCCGAGCTGATATCGTCGAAGAAGCTCTTCTTTTTGTCGTAGTATGTTCCTGGTGGCGCCTCTGGAATCACAAAGTCGTCATCATTATCTCCTTTTGTCTTTCCCCCCTCGGCTGTTGTGCCCGCCCCCGCGCCTCCATCCACAGTTTCCTTCTGTCCCACATTGCTCCCGTCCTCTGCTTTGGTCTGGTTGGTCGGCGCGGCCTTGTTGAATTTAGCGTTGGCTGAGGCAAAGTCGAAGTCTTGTGCAGGGACGATCGGGGTCGAGGAAGACTGATGATGATGGTGCTGACCGGCCTGATTAGCCCTGTGTGCGTGATTGGGTTGGCCCGCCCCATGAGATTTTGGGCCACCTTTACCTTTGTTATTGTTGCTGTTTGGGACCTGAGGTAAAGGGTGTCTCATGTGATTTTGTTGCTGCGTTGTGGAGGTCGAGGGCTGGGGGTGGTTAATCCCTTGGGCACCGTTCTGGGATGGATGGCTTTTGGCCGGATGAGCCGAGGTGGCTTGTGGGCCACCAGCTGAGCCCTGTTGGGGACTCATTGCAGCAATACTCGCCATCATATCCATTGCAGTCGTAGTCCCAAAAACACTCTTGCCCCCACCAGCACCATTCAAGCTTGTCGGCCCTCGTGTAGCGCCTGGGGCCGAGGTGTGGGCCGAGCTAGGAGGGACCTGGTTGGAGGCTAGCGAGCCGGATTGTTTGGTGGACGATATGCTACTTGGCAGGGGTGGGGCCTTGTCCTTCGAGGGTGAGCCGGTAGGATCGACCTGATGAGGAGGTGCGGCTTTACCTGATGTGGTTGCCGGGTTCGGTTTCGTAGATGTCTGTGCGCTGGCGGGATTTGGTTGTTGATTGGCTTGCTGCGCTGGAGCATTAGGTGGGGGCATTGGCTGGGGAGGATAGCCCATCATTGGATGCATCTGACCTGGTGGAGGCATTACGTAGGGTGGCCATTGGGGAGGAACGTTACCGGGCGGGTACATCATGGGCGGCATGGTATTGTTGTACATTCCCTGGGGTGGAGCCATCATAGTTTGTTGCATGTACGGATTCGGGTTGGTGCGTGGAGGGGCAGTGGTCTGGAGTTGATCAAACCCAAACGAGGAAAATCAGCAAGGAGACCAAAGACAGAGAGCTACAGGAAGGGTAGACAAGGTTTGCTTACACTCATGATTGCAGGGTCATCTGGGACGGATGGCTTGGGCGGCTCTGGTTTGGGCTCAGCCGGGGCTTCAATCGAGAGATCCTTCACGTCGGCCGCTCGAAAGACAACTGTTGAATTGGGGGGTGCTTAATTGAGGATGAGAGAAATGGTCAGGATGAGAAGATGACGAACTGAATTCGTATAGCTGATCGGTCGGTGCAATTTCGTCTGATGGGTTGCCTTTCCGACCCTCTGTGCCCATCGACCTGACTGGAAAGGCAAAGGCAAGCAATGTCGTAAGCAGAGAGGATCGACCCGATAGCTAAATTTCCTCGCGGCGGTCATCTACCTTGTTCCAAGCTGACGGTGGATGCGGCGGGATCGATGGAGTGCAAGATCCCACGGTACCTGATCTGAAGCACGGGGGGGGGACAGAGGTTGAGAGTCAGTCAATGATCAGGGGAGATGGGTGGGGCTCGGCTTACATCTGACTTTGAGATCAGAGAGATCCTTGATCCGATATACTGCTGAGCCATCTTGCGTATGGATTGGTTTTCCTTGTTGACCGTTTGTTCTGTTTTGTTGTTGTTGTTGGTTGTTGGTTGCTGGCTGTCGTTGTTGACCGCTTTTCAAGTTTTGGTGACGAATGGGTGGTCATCGCAGCCCGCGGGGTTCCCACCTCTGTGAGACCTCGGTGACAGTCCCCGTGACAGCTCACATTCAAAATTACTCACGTGTGGCCGCCACAAATCGTCATAATATTTCGTTTTTTTTTCGTGGGATTATTCAGGATGGGACCGGATAGCACCGGATATCATCATTACTGTTGTGACCTAGGTCACATGGTTGCACTCGGCTGCGGCTCAGCCAGCCAGAGGAGACTTATCCGTCTCCTCAGGGACACAGGGAGGGGGATCAGTAATGCTCTAGTCTCTACAATTACAAAGGCTGATGTTTGGCCCGTCCCCAAGCATGGTAACTGAAATTACACTTTATTACTATTTTTTAAGTTTTCCATCCAAAGTGAATATTTTGGTCTGCACCAAAATATGTACCATCATAATCCAAAAAAATCCTCCCATGTGTCATAGTATTGTTGTAAAAAGGGGTTTTCAAACCCTATTTGTGATATCAAGAATGATGTTAATCATATAAACTAATCTAGAAAGTCCATGTGGTAAAAATGGCTCAACTTAGAATAGGATTGCAGGAAGCTGTACTCAAAGCCTCCTCTGGATAAGCTCAAAAAAGAGAATAGTTAAGGACCTATATGTTTTCTTTTTTAAAAAAAAAAAATAGAAAAAACCACAGAAAAACAAGAGCACAGATTAAAAAGGTATAAGAGACAATTCAGTAGCAAGTTTAGAATGATGTTCCCAATTTTTTTGATGGTTTTTCATTGTTGGGACTGTTTTCTCTATTCACCTTTGTTATTTTGATTGATCATAGTCATCCATTCTTCATGAACCTCAAATATGCTCTGTAATGTACAATGAAAACTTATCAAACCATTTTCAAACAGCTTCACAGCCAAAAATTGTTTCCTCAGAAAATTTAAAATTTTAGCTTTACCAATGAAGTCCTACCTAATGCTGTTAGGACAGGGGTATGCTTATAAAAAAGTCCTAGTATAGTCAACTACAGCATGACATATGCTTGTACATAGTATCATATATATCCAGTTACACATAGAGAAATAGTATCATCATTGTTTACACTTTATCTATCACAAAAAATATCAATTAGCTCTTGAAAATTCTATTTTTGAGTCTTCATCTTGGACCTCAATTTGATTAATTGATTCTCTCCAAAAATTAAATTGTAAATTTTTGATATTTCATATCTTCAGGACTAAGTGAGGGATTTTCTGCAGAGGAAATAATTTTATTTAATGTGGACAAGCTCCAAGTAATTAGCACAACATATCAATGAGTAAATAAACAATAATTGATTGGTAAGCAAGGTAGAAAGATTGATAAAAGGGTTTCTAGACTTGTAGAATTCCAGAAGATGGCTGACTGAAGAATGATAATGAAGAAGAGGAAGATACATAATGAATAGAAAATCTACAAGTGGTCTTCTAAGAGCAGAAAACAGAGGAAAAAGAAGAGAATATCCTGGTAGTAATGATTTTTAGTTGTGGACTTGGTATATTTGATACACCTTAATAATGTTGGATTCTTCCAGGTAAGTTAAAAAACTATTTAAAGTGATAATTTATCTTACAGAAAGCAAAAATCCATTTATCATAAGTTACAGAAATGAGAAAGCAGTGGAAATGGAAGCTAGGTGGAAATAAATCCCCATCTGAAAGATTTTGTGAGTAGCTGATTCCACATGAAAAAGGTTGATTTTGCCATGGGTGGGTGGTTCAATCAGAAGTGACTATTCTATTCAGAGAGAGAGAGGCATGCCATGAGCCAGGGATAGCCTTGTTCCTCTTACTGTTACATGGCCATAGGAATGGTTCTTCATTCATTAATCAAATGATACAATTCAATGAAATGGTTTGGGGTTTTTTGTATTGAAGTTTAATTTTATGTAAGGGTGTATCAAATCTAATAAATCAAAAATTATAAACCAGTCCATTATTAAAAAAGTAAATTCTTCATTAATGAGTCCTAAGTAGAGTTTATTGGTGAAGAACAAACATCTTTTGAATAGACTAGATTTTTGAAAACCCAAATTAATTAAATAATGGTAGATTTGGTCATATTTGATACAGCCTATTACTTAAGAATTGTGCAACACATAAAGGCCCCTATTTATCTTCCTAGGGGACCTATAAAATATAGAAAGTGGCCTTTTCTGGCCCTGATATTGATCCTCAGCTCTTCACCCCACTAAAAATTCTTAAGCAAAATGAATGATCTTTTGCTAAATTTAGAATCATGAAAACCTCTCCTGATTACACAAATTTGTTCCCATTTAACCTTTTTAATTATTCCTAAAATCCCCTTTTAAAGACTGCTGTCTGTAAGTTACAAAGTAGTTTCTGCAAGACCACCACCTCTAGAAGTAGCTAATCAGCTCAAGTTTTTTACAACTGCTTATTATCCATCTCTGTTGATGTCTTCAGCTTATTCTGAGCTACCAAATATTTCTACTTCAGTTTTATATCAAACAAGTATATATTTAAAATGTATTCACTCTGTCTCTCAAGCCATCTGTAACTGGTTACAAGGGAATTCGATTTTAACTTATTTTGTATCACAAAATGTTAGAAGGGAGTCATTTATTCTTAATTTGAATCTCCAATCATTGATAGTAACTGGTATATACATTTGATTTCCCAAGTTTCATGCTCATATCTGGAAACAATCCTGTAAAATATTCAATCAAAAAGGTGATTTATCTGTGGCCAAAAAAAAATATTCTTTGGAACGCATGGGACCCTTGCTTGAGCATACTCATATCTGAAAA
>SMGU01004687.1:0-12676 GCA_004348175.1 Puccinia novopanici
GTGCAAAAATTAAAAAATCTGTGGTGCTGCAAATGTGCCGCAGTCGCCGAACTTGGAAAGATAGCGACTCAAACCACTCTCCGCGGTGGAGATGGTTTGAATATTCTGACTTGAGTTTTCTTGAAGCTGGACTTGACTCTTGATATCCCCACTCCATCTACATGGATAGATTGATAGATACAACAGCCCCCACTCCACAAACTCCAACTTCAATCCCCCCTGCACTCCTCCCCTCTCCCTGCATTCAATTGATTTCCCACACTTCCACTGCCATTGATTTCCACTCTCTGCCACATCAACTGGATTCAGCTGCCCCTGCATCCGCCTTGCCACTCAGGCCCCCACTGCCCAATTTCCAAACCATTTGGACTACCCAGACAGCTCATATTTCCCCCATTGTGGCCTCTGCAGAAACCCTTGTCTGCCTGACTCTCCTCTGATGCCCACTCAAGCCCCCAAAATTCCCTGATGACCACCACCAACTCTCTGCAGTTTCCTTTCTGTCTGTATTTTTTCTGATACTGAGAAAAACAAATGATTTTGTCCACTTAGCCTAAAAAAAGCTCTGAAGATACTTTCCTTTGTTGGCCACCTCAGCTTTCCATCTACACAATTAAGTCAGCACCTCAGGGTCACACCCTTATAAGGAATCCACACTGTGCTGCAGCAAGGCTCTGAGTTTGTAACCATCTCTAGGGTTAAAAAAGGCTTTAGTACTTGCAGCCTGCTCCATTTTTGCACTGAAATTTTCCCAATGAGTGTCAGATTTATGTGAAAGGGAACACCACCAACCTATATGCTCACTAGTAAATCCCACAAATCAACTGATTTTGATGCCCATGGCACACACATTCCCTGGTCTTGTATTGGTGAAACTTCTGCTCCAAAGAAGGAAGTTCTTATCTAGCTCTGTCACCAGGATGAATGCCATCACTCAAGCTTCCAATGTGCTTCCTCCTGACAATGACACCAAAGATGAACATCCAACCAGCCATGGTGTATCCAAGCCTAGAAAACTTCCCACTCTTGACCAGAGGTTCAATCAAGTATGTACAGTACCAAAAACTCTGCAAACATTATGTTTCTCAGCAACAAATTTATTCAAACAGAACCATCCCACAGAGCTTCAAAATCACCCAGCCTTTATTCCTCAACAATCATGCAGGATGTGGATTCAAGATATCATTTCTATTTTACACATTGCCTCAATGCCCTACACAGATGGGGTATCCACCTGCTGTAGTCCTCTTAAGTGTAAAACTAACAGTTTTATATTTCATGTTGAAATCATTCTGAAAACCCTTCATCTTAATTCACAGATAGATATCAGGGCCCAAACTTCCCCTCATCACCCACAGGATTCAATTCAATATCTTGACCCAATTTAGACTAGATACCCAATTTTTAACAGCCCTTGTGATTTTTTTGGTTTATTTATTTTATCTTATTCTTATGCTTCATATCCAATATTGCCTATTCATTCTCTGATATTTTATTCATTTTCTCAAGTTATTCACTTCCTTGTATTTATTTCCCTTTTATTAATTTTCTTTTTTTCCATTCTATTCCAGTCTATTTTGTTCTATTGTGGGTCTCTGTCACACAGCAATATGTGAGCCTGAAAATAGAAAATTGGGACAAGTATAAATAGTCAGCTCCACAGTGTTTCAGATAGGTATATATTGTTTGTCTGATGAGGAAAACAAAGCATGACAGTCTGAGCACATTCAATGCTGGCTAAAATCCATCCAGGCCAGGCAGGTTAGCTCAAATCTCTCACCTTGTGTCCTGGAATGCTAAAATGACTCATTGCTACTTCCCTTGTATTTAAAATCCTTTATTGTTTTCTGTATAAGGAGGCTCTCCTTGTCATGCCCCCCCTTCCTCACCAAACTCTGGCACCAAATTTACTGCAGTACCTTTTATCACATAGGTCAGGAAGAGGCAGCAACATATCATTGACAAGCAATCCCAGATGGTGATGTGCTGCTTGAATTCACACCCACCAGTCTGTTCCTTGCAGGACCTCATCTACAATCATATCTAGATTCCCCTTGCCCCTGTGATTGCCCCCCATAACCAACATCAAGTAAGAAACGGTGCAAGGTTGGCAATGGTAGGACCTATCCAAAGGGATTGTTTTCAGAGCTTGGACCCACTGCTGCCATTCAGGAGCCCTTTTTCCAGATCTATTCATTCATATTCTCTCACACACTGACTTCTGGTCATTTTTCTCATGTGTTTATCCTGTTTTTTGGCATTCGTTTCAGAGCCATAAGATGAATTCTTATAAAAATGGGCAGGATTCAAGTGCAAGATTGTGGGTGCAGACTTCAGGAATGATCCGAAGTTTTACAATATAAGCTACATAGAAATGGCAGGTCGAGCACATGAAGCCACATCCACTTATATCCAGCAAATACCACCAATTGACAGGAAGCTCATTTCTGGTTTATCAATTATCTTCCTGCAATCACCCCGTAGAGTACAGACCATGAACGAGTCTAACTAATGTACATACAGTAACGAACAGACAAAAAAAAAAAAAAAAAAAAAAAAAAAAAAGAAAAAGAAAAAGAGAGAACTTACACGTCAGGACGAACCACACGATTCAGTGAATGGAACCGGCGAGTAACGGAGACAACATGGGCAACGCGCGCATTGCGCTCACGATCATCGGCAGTGGGAAATGGTTGCTCAGATTAGCGAAAGTCACTGACGACTCCTTGGTAGAAGTCAGTAAACTGTTGATCAGCAAAAGCGTATCGGTCAAATCTCGCGGGATCCGGGTGTTGTTCCAGTAGAGATCTGATTTGGTGTTGTTCGAGACAGTGGTAATCATCCAGGTCGTAGAAGCCGCGAGGGTGGCGAAGGACTCGAGAGACATCGGCAAACGGATACGTCGCAGGTGGATGATCTTTGACAGCAGGACTGGCAGCCGCGGTGTCTTCGTTGGCGTTTTCGACGGTGGCTGGGTTGCTGTCCACAGTGATGGGACCGGAGTTCTCGCTGGGAGTCGACAGGTTCCTCCATCGGGCGCGTCGGGCTGATTTGGCCAAGAAGGCTCGACTACGACCGGGTTGGCTCTTAGAACCTTCAGAAGCAAGTAATTATGTTATATAATGGTCATTAGGAACTTGCTTCATCTTGCTCGAAGGACTGTAGAAGCAACTTACGGTTTCACCATCGTTCAAGACGAGTGGGCGAGTTTCGAGAGACGGACCAGGCATTGGACGCCTTCGTTGGCCGTATTCGTGGCGTCTGAGTGGCGAGTGACATCAACAGAAGCTACATTTCCATTGCTCGGAATGGTTGGACCCTGGATTCGAAGGGCATCGGAGAATCCGACCATGAGTAATCCAACGACATGCAGTTGGAACTCAGTAAAACCTAAAAAAACGAAAAAGGGGAGATTCGATGTTAAAAGTGTATATAAGATATGTAAACCAGTTAATCAGCTGGTAAAAATTACTCACCAAGGCGTTGGCAGCGGCAGAGGATCCACTCTCGGCGGTTTCAACATTGACTTCACGTGAATCGAGGACGGTAGCAGCGTTGGCGGTAGTAGTTGACGTGTCAATAGGTTCGGGATCAGTGGTCAACCTAGTCTGTGGTATCAAGACCTGGAGAGGAGCAAGAGGAAAACGGCTCAGCTAGCTGCTCCATCGGAATGACAACAGGAGCGACTTACTGTCGCAGGCTCATGGATCTCAATGAGGTCCTCACGGCAGAGGTGAACGTGGAAGGAACAGAGGCGACATGGGAAAGTAAACAGGCGAGTTGTCGCGATGGTAGGATGGCGGACTGTCTCGATACGCAGGAGATGGAGGTTCTTGAGGTTGGAAGCCAAAGAAAACATTGGACGTGCTGGCGAGACCAGTCTGGTCATTACTAACAGGGATAGGATGGACAGGACTGGGGTTGAAAGCATGGAAGATGGGGAATTCAGGCACCGGACGGAATGACGACACAACAAGCGGGTTGTCTATGTCAATGGGCTGCCCTTGAGTCCCAAGAAAAGAGGGGCGCTCATGGGGTAAGATAACACGAGGAGAGAATTCAGGAAGTTTGGGAAAGAAGGTGCGGATGGCGCGGTCGAGCCTTGCTTGGGAAGGATAAGGAGAAACAGCCCGACGGGCAGGTCTATGGGATGGAAGAGAAGGCATGAGGATTACAGGAAAAGGGAAAGAAGGCAGCCGATGGGGAGAGAGAAGACACTCGGCGGCTCACCTTTTGTATTGCACAGTCCGACTCAGCACACGTACTCGTATAGGAGGCCAGCGGGCCTGTTTGAAGCACCATTTTTCTAGATCTGAAAAAGAACCAGCCGACGGATGACAAAGACCACCCCACCGAGTGGTAAACCGGGTGCTAGCGGCACTAAAATTGCGGGGCGCGGCGATAGAAGGAGGCCAGAAGGTGACTCCCGGCGAGAGAGGGCTCATGGTAGCTGGAAAAGTCAAACGAGTAAAGCAACGTTAGCCCGTGCTGTCAAAATCGGATTTTCGAGATGGAATAGTCACGGAAGACCTCTTACCGTCGGACTGAGTGGTGGTTGACCCCGTACGTAGCGTGGAAGAAGGTGGAAGATGCTGGGGTTGACCCACGGCCGGTCAAGGGCCGCGAGCAAGGTCATATGTTATAGCTCCGGCTCGGAGTGAGAGGGCGGGGGACACGCGCCGCAGCAAAACCCGAACCCGCGCGCTTTCCAAGGACATTCAGCCAAAGCACCGGCGCGCAGTACTCCGCGCAGCTCAGCCGCTACCAACAGCGCACCAGCGCAACCACCAGTCCAGCCGACGTCCACGACTGCGCAGTGCGCAGCAAATCTAATCAAAAAAAAAAAAAAAAAAAAAACTTAATTCATTTCTTTTGGGAAAAGTAATTATTCTAAACTACAAAGAGGTTTGATACCCATGAGTAAACCTTAAGGGGGGTTCATGACCCACAAAAATGAGCCTGAAAATCAATCAACAAAGTTTTAACCCTTTTTGGGCCTACAGACACATGGACGGACAAATTTTTCAACCCTGGCGGTTTTTCAAAAATCAACACACAGATTTTTTATTATTTCTTTTCCATTTCAAGACCAACTCAATACTACACTCAGTCAAGAGGATCAACAAGCTCAAGCACAAACATACATTCCTTCAAGAATAATCAAACTTCAACATTCAAGATACGGCGGATTCAAGGAAATTGTCTGGGGACAGACAATAAGTTGGGGAGGATGTGGTACTCTTAAATGTTGAAAATTAAAAAATTATTTCTTTTATTCTTTTTCTCTTTTTCTTTCTCTATTTTCTCTCTTTTCTCATACTACAGGCCAGAAATCAGCATATCTGATTGGAGAAACGGACTCTACGGCTCAATTTACCCTATGGTCACCTTGGACGGCAACCTCTCAAACCCCTGGATCAGAAGTTACACACCCTCCTTGGCCACCTTCAGTACATATCACCAATCACCACTATCATTTACATATCACACTCTTTTACACAACCCAGGACATTTCACAACCAACACAACAACATACTACATACAACATATCACATACAACAATCCAACTACATACATGATCAACAACCCATATGCTCAATCACATGGTCATGCAGGTCTCATGCAGATCCCATGCAGGCTGTCATGCAGTCACATGTACTCTCTACCCCTTTCTCTGTTGTATGTGGCTGTGCATCAACCACCTGATCCCTGATCTGAGCTATTTTCCTTCTATGACCTCACTTTTTGACAGCTGGCTGTGTAGACACATGACCTGATGGCTGTGCATTTTAGTTCAGTTTTGGTTGTACTAGTGTGTTCCATGGCTTTTCCAGGCCAGCACAAATCCCTCATTCTGGCTAAATTCCCTCACTGCTGTGCAGTCAGGCCAGCACAAATCCCTCATTGTTGTCTATATAAGCCTGTAACTTTTTTGTCATTCCCCCTTCCTCACCAGATTTTGGCATCAGATTTTATTACACCCTTATTAGTCTTTATCCCCTATAACACTATCTGCTCTGGTCACTCTATAGTATTAGCCCCTTCTATATTATAGTTTTACAATATTAGCCACCCTTATATATATATCAACAACACCTTATATATCAACAACACCCTTATATTCAACAACCCTTTATATTTAACATCACCCTCACTGGGCTTGAACCCACTACCTCAACCCAACTTTATTCCTCAGAGCCTGAGCCCTTACCAGCTAGGCTATTCACCCTTTCTATAAACCTCAACACCCTTTCCTCAATCTATTACATCACTCATCACTCATAACCCCTCTTTATCATCACCAACCTCTGTTCAATCCCCACTCTGATCACTCCTCATCACTCATCACTCCTCATCACTTAACACTCATCTCCAACACTCACCACCACTCTTCACCATCCATCATCCATCATCATCCATCTCATCTCATTCATCATCATCAACCCTCACTCACTCTCATATATAAGATCACACTTGGTCCACAGCCATCTTGAACAGACCATCCCTATCACGTAAATAAACTGCCAAGCGATCTTGGTGGTCTTGTTTTCTGATAGCATAGAAGGGCAGAGCTTGCAACTCATCCATCCCCTTCTCAATTCAGCAAAAGGGTTTCACAACACCTTTTGAGTCTTACAGCGCCTTTGGAGAAACAAAAAGATGAGCCGGTCCAGAGAACTTTCCTATTGCAACTTGACAGTTTTCGGCTACTCCGCTTAAGTCACACCTAGCGCCGCCTACACCCCGCATAGGAATGCTTACTCGAACGACTTCTAGATCTAAATCTTCTGCAACTGAGCTGGGTATAACGTTAACCATTGAGCCAGAATCAACCATGAAGTCTACTTTCTGTCCTCCTATTTCGGCAGTAACATATCCTAACGCGCAGCTAGCGATGGACCCCATGCCGGCAGCCACGGGTATCCCCTAGGGTTACCCAACGGGCACGGTCCACGGGCGCAGCTGCTAGACCCACAATGTGCTCGGGTATGGTTGGGTACGGGCGCCGGGCCGTGCTATCAATTTCCGCGGGTACCCGCGGAGGAGCAGGGCAAAGGGAGTTGGGGTATTCCCTGGTGATTCAGATTGAGATTGCAGCAAAAATGGATGCATAAAAGATGAAAAAAAGCAGAAATACTTTCTTTTGTATTTAGACATTTTTTTGTTGTATCTACTTAGTTAATTTTTTTTTCTTTGTTTTGTCAATTTTTTTTTGTTGATAGATACGAGGAGGACTGAAATAAATTACAATTCTTCACTCTCAGACTCGTTGTCACTACCTGGAGTAGAAGGCGTAGGAAGAGACACCGATGATATATCCATCATCTCGTTGAATTTTTGGTACCATTCTTTGATACAAACCAAGCGTTCGATTGATCGGGATGCAAGTCTGTGTTGCTGGGAGCCGATAATGGTTTTGGTTCGCGAGAAGACTCGTTCTGATGGGGCACTTGTTGCCGGAATGCCCAGGTAAGTCTTTGCCATCAACGATAAGGAGGGGTATATTTTTCGGTGTTGGGACCAGTAGGAAAGGGGACTCGTTGTTGCCTTCTCATTGACTTCCGACAAGTACTGATCAATTTCGGTGCCAAGATCATTAGCAAATGTCGCTTCACCGAATATGTCGGCCTCAATTACAGAAAGCCGCGGAGCTCGTTTTGCTTGATCGTTCTTTGAAGTGGCTGACTGTTGCATTTTGCTTGGACTGCGATCAAAAGCCCGGGCCTCGAATCTGAAAATCCGAAGTGCTTGATCGACGGTAAGAGTGGTAATGTTCTGTTCAGCCAAGAAGGCTTGATTCTTCTCAAAATGTTTTAACTTGATTCGTGGATCAAGTATCATTGAACAAATGGGCGCTGGTTTTTCTAGCGCCGATACAAGATATTTTTTAAGTTTCTTGATCATGTCGTCCGCAGCCGGAATAAGTTGTGCTGTATCGTATTCCGCCCGGATTTGATAAATATTTTTGATAAGAGACATGTAGATAGGAAGGGCCATACTGAGCGTGGGGAACTTCGAGCGGCAAAGTATCTTCGTGACATCGTTGAGGGGAGCCAAAAATTTGGTGATTTGAGCCACCTTATCCCACTCAGCATCTGAGAGGGCATATCGGCTTGGTTCGCCCGATGAGCAATATGTTTTACACGCATCGCGGAGTTGAAGAGCTCGATGGAGCATGTTGTATGTCGAATTCCATCGAGTTCGGACATCTAGAATAAGCATCCGCGCTTGAGTATGAGGGGTTCCGCCTTGACTGCGAGCCTGGCTGTTGACAAAATCAACGACCGCTTCGAAAGCTTCACGTCATTGAGGTGAATTGCGAATGTATGTCGCCAAGCCATGAGTGCGCGAAACAATCGTTTGAAGATTAATGTGCCGTCCGTCTGGTAGGTCAACCAGGTGAGCAATGTCCATCCTTCCCAAGTTCATCTCACCCTCATTGTTGTTGAGAGCTTCTGGATCTGCCCCAAAGGCCTTGATCCCATCATGCGCCGCAAGATTGATGACATGTGCCATACAGCCCAAAAGCTGGCTGCTGGCTTCGAAGATTCCCCCTAGGCGGTGTTCGACACGTGCAGCTAGTGTAGAATTGCTCGATGCATTATCCGCCGTAATGCTGACCAGTTTGTCGGAAACCTCGAGTTTGTCTAGGGTGTCCACAAACAGGTCCCCGAAGTTGCTGCCAGTGTGTCGTCCTGTAATAGACAATTTCATTGATCAATCAAAAGCCAACAAAATAACTGATAAGTATCAATAAACCAAATCTGATACCTTCGACAGCGGGCATGGCAATAAGCAGATCGAGCATATTCCAGTCGGGAGTGATGCCATGCGCCGTAATAGCCATGAAGGCTTTCATGTTCGGAGAAGTCCAAGCGTCGACCGTGAAAGAGAGATGCCCGATAGGTGAAAGAACCTTCTGATTGTGTTCTGTGTGGGCAATATACATGTGATCTATGATGTTTTTGACTGATTTGCGGCCATATTCCATACTGGCGGTCTGTGGGTTGAGAAGCTCCATTAGGTGGATAAAAGACGGTCGTTCCACTATCGAGAAGGGCAAGTCCGCCTCAGCGACAAGGTATCCAATTGCGCGTCGTAATACCTCGGCTGTAACAATTGGCTGTGTCATGCCATCAGTCATTGATGAAGAAGAAGGGGAAAAAAAAAAAAAAAAAAAAAATTGGGCTTACACGCTGCTCCACCCGTTGCCGCTTCATGAGATTGGGAAGGAGAAGCTGGTTTGATTTTTCGGTGGTGGGGGGAAAGATTAGATGCACCCTTTTGAGGTGCTCGCTCATTGATTTTGTGCTGCCGGTGGTATCGCGTGCCAGGAGAGCGCCACAAGAATCACCGTTTTTTTTTTATCCGGAGCAAGGCATTCGACCTTGTTTGACTTAGTGTTGAGCTTGAAGTGACTCCAAACCCAGCTCTTCTGTGCTGGGTTGGGTGGAGTTGGTTCGGCAGGGGCTGTGGTTGGCTGGTTACGGTTCGATGGCGTGGCTGGATTGGTAGGGGTCTGGGTAGTGGTTTGTGGCGGGTTTGGGGACACTTTGATATCTGGAGCATCATCAGGAGTACTCATACCTGCGGGTATCCTGTATTCGAGTATGTAGCTAGAATGATAATTAACCTGTATCCCAGCGGGCCGGCGTGCACCTTGCAAATCTCGCCGGCGGGCTTTAATCCTACCCGAGCCCCGTGCCAAGTACCCGCACCGTGTGGGCGGGATCACAGGTATATCCGGAGCCCAACTAGCCCCGCGGGGTCAAAAAAAACCGCGTGGCGTATCCGATACCCGCGGGTACTCAGCGGCTGGATGGATGGACAGATTGGAAGTCGGGGATACCCGTCAGCCGGTCGCCGGGCGGCCTCAAAGTGCTCGGGTAGTGGTCGGGGTCCATCGCTAGTTGAGATGGTCAAACCTTGTCCCCTCAAGGCGGTGCTGGAAAAAGAATCCTGTAATCTTTATTTTTTCCCTAGAAGTTATTCAGGACCCCTCAAGGGAGGAGCAGGAAAAAATACTGGGTAGTAGTTTGAATTTCTTGTATTGAAGTTCTTGTATTTTACCCTTCTATATCAGTTTACTTTGGCTTGTTTGGGGTATTGCGTGAGCAAGCTGATGGGGCAGGTAGGTCCAATGAGAACTCAGACCCAGCTGTCTGAATCATGTTAGACAGTGATTTCCAAAAGAGGTCATAATTGGTTTTGAAAGAAGTTTAACCTGCCGTTGGGCATCTCAGACATGTATTTCTAACCACTTGTTGGACAGAGTTGTCCAAAAAGGGGTCAGTACAGTTGGACCAAGACTTCATCAGACCAGCCTATCCAACCAATTAATTCAGGAATAGAGATTTTCCACACTGGAATCTTTAAGGAAAAATTTATAGTGCTTTATGATGGATTTGATATCACCAATTTTCTAACATTTGATATGGAAGTGCATAAGAGCTTGTAGTGTTCTTCACAGAATGAGGGAGGAAAGCACAGGATAAGAGATCTCTCACCCTGGAAACAACTCTAGAAACACTGCTTTTCATTTATAGCATGATAAACAGGGTGAGAGGATCAGTATTCTCTCTACAATGAATGAGGGAGTAAAATAAGGAATGAAGAAAAAAAGAGAAGGAAACCAGAAAAGGAGAAAGGAAGAAATGAAATACCTAGTTCTAGAAAATGAGGGGTAAGGGTTCCAGAAAATGACCTAAGAATTTCATGCAATACAGATAAGTAGTGAATAATGGATTATAAAATCTATGAGTTACAGTCAGCATTCCCAGCAAGCCAAACTGGGATGAGTTCATCCCATCTAATCTGTACTGCACCAAACCCATAGTTAATATTTGTTCAAATTCTGGCTTTTCCCTCTTCAATCTTGTCTCAGTCTCCTTTCCCCATCATGTCACTCATTAAGTTGTTAGGCCCCTTTTTCACTCAAACCCCTTGATTAGTCTTTTTACAACCATAAATTGGCTCATGTATTTAGACTATTTAATATGTGCCCCAGAGTGAGAATTAAAAGCATTGGTCCTTACCAAACTGATCCTCTTGCTGGCACTTAAGCCCCATCAAGAGAATTCCCTGCAGCAGCACTTAAGCCCCGCTGATTGAGTTATCCATTACTTTTCAGACTGATTGTCTGCTTATATATATATTTTTATAAAAAATAAATCCCCTTCATCTTGCCAAAAATCCTTTAATATTACTTTAATCAAACTATTTGAATCTGATCCACCCAACACTCACAATATCAATTCCAGAAAGGGGGAGGGGTTAAATTTAAAAAATTGGATCAAAAATTAAAACTTTCATGAAGTGTTCAATAAAATAGCCTTGTTATATTTTTTGATACAAGTGAATGTGCCCTCTTCATGCAAGGCTTGGGTAATCAATGTGGGGCCTACAGGGCTACCCTCAGTTGTGCTTCTATTCAAATACAAACCAGGGTTTTTCCAGTATACTTTCCACATGATGTGAAGTATTAAAATAAAATATTTCAAACTTTGGAGTCCTAATTTCTGAAACCATTTCAGAATATAATCATCTTACAGCTAGTCCAATAAATCTTGCAGTTTTAAATCAATTTTTGAAATTTGTTTTACTCTCAAAAGATTTTTTGGCACCCAAATATTTTTTCCCCTGGCGGACACAGAACTTTTGGTTGTGCTCACCAATAAAACAATTTCTAATGGGTTTTGTTGAATTTTCATCATTCTGTGCACACACACTGCTTCTCAAGGGGCTTCTCTTCCTCTTTCCCTCAACGTGAGGGGGTCTGTCCTGTTCAAACCTAACCCAATCTGTACTTCGCTGGAACTCAATCAGAATCACACGGTATCACTTGCTTAGGTTTTCCAAGAAGAACCTAGATCATCTCACTCTGTTGCCATTCTCCTTTTCCCCCAACATTGTCAAGATTCTTCAAGACCTCAAGACTTCAAGACTTAAAATAACCAGGTTCATCAATCCAATTTGGAAAACAGACTGATTGCATACTGTAATCATTTTTCACTCAGTCTGTCAAAGAAGAAAAAATCATATCCTAATCCTTTCTCAGGCTTTTGGATACTTTGGAGTATCTCTAAGGCTGACAGAATATTTTCTGAATAGCTCAGAAATATAAATGATAAGAGGTTAAATTGAGAAATAAGCTACTTAATAACAAGCCGCCTCAGGACTAGAACTCAAGAGGTTTCTGGTAAGAAATTAACCCTTTAAAGAATCAGCCAAAATATTCTAGGCCGTTTAAATGAAAAATTATGTGGTTTTATTTGATGTATAAGAAACTACCTATAAAACAAGAGAGAAGAGAAAGCAAGAAAACATGTAAGCAGCAGGGGTTGATCTAGAGAATCAACCCAATTAGAAAAAGAAGTGAAGAGATGACTCAGAAAAAGAGTCTTACTGGTAAGCTATAATGACACTGAGTAGTAGGAAAATGACTTAGCAGTTGCAAGGAGTCCTTAGTGATCTAGTGTTTCTGGTTGGTTTAGATCAAGCAAAAGGAGAAGAGACTAATTGATTTTGGTCATTATAAAATAGCTCTCAATATTTCTTTATGTCCATGTTTACCACAAATTACAAGTTTTCTTTCCCTTGAAATCCACTTTGGTGAAGCCTTCATCTTTGGCAAATGACAATATCATTTCAGCCATTGAATATGACATTGTGTTTC
>SMGU01004698.1:0-17056 GCA_004348175.1 Puccinia novopanici
GTTTCTTGTTTTTACAATCAACCTTGCCATTCACATCTTGGCCAATTTTGGTAGAACTTCTGGTGGGGGTTGGATTTTCTGTAGATTCTTCCAATAAATCAATGATTTTGTTTCCATGATCATTGGATAACATACTGGACAGTCAAATTTGATTGGATTAAATTTATAAGAAATCTGAATGAGCCTTCAGTCAATATTTTTCAGATTGAATTTGGAGTAAGCCTAAAAATATTTTCAGAGGAATGAGGAACACATAAAATGTAGAGTGGTTTTATAGCATCAATTCCTCCAGAAAATTGGACTGACATTGTAGATTCTTACCAAGAGCTTTGAAAGTGTGAATATCTAGCCTAACAATGTTGTGAACTTTTGAATTTTCACTATTGAACGTTGGAAATTCGACAAACAGCATGGTTTCTGTTCAAGAAATCAGAATTTGTAGTAAATTTTTGTGGAGTCAAACCCCATGGGCGCCCAACAGGCAGCCTGTGCCAGCCCACACCGCTTAGTAAAATTAACAGGCCGGGTCTCACTCTTGTAATTCTCAAATTTCTCTGTCCATGTCTGGCCCAAACCTGCAAGGGTCCGGGTCGCCTCCTGGACACCCGGCCCAATTGCCATCCTGATCTTGGTGGCATACCTCCTCATACCTCTCTGTTTTCTGCCACCTACCATCAAAGAAAACACTTCCTTGGCGAGGCGGCGCACACACACAGTCTCAAACATCCCGTCAGATTCAGTGGAAGAAGAAACCAAAAACCCCAGTGGAAGGAGTGCTCTCAAACAACCTTTGCCGCGTGCATGGCGTCAACAAAAGAGGATGCATCCCGTGCCTTCGTTAGATCACAAAATGCAAGACAACCATGGCAGTCTGCCATTTCACAAGTGCGTTGTAGGGGAGTCGAACCCCTGACGAGGCCATGGCAAGGCCCCAGTTTACCGCTAGCCTAACAACGCGCTGACGATCCATGGCAAAAAAGAGGATTTGATCCTTTATTTACCTCGACATCAAAGACCTGAAACCGGCGGTCAAGACGGCTTCAGAGAAAGGAGAAGAGGCGCGGACCAAGCGAGGGTTGGAGAGCAAGACAAAGGTGCAAGGGGAGTGAGTTGAAGAGCGTGTGGAAGGACATGTAGGCGAGAAGGTAGCGTGCAGGAGTTTTTGGGGCGCAGGAATAGGAGTTTCAACTTTCAAAGGTGCGTGTCGTGTCGCTAGCAATTGTGTATCTTTTGTGTGTGATTCTGATCTGCCTGAACACAGCAATCGACGTGCCTCGACTTGACTGACAGCCAGTTTGCAAACGCGCAACGTCACCACAAGCCATGGACGAGTCCGCCAAGCCGGTCGTTGGATTGATCGGAATGGGCGAAATGGGACGGATGTATGCGGACAGACTAGCGACTGCCGGCAATTGTCAGTTACGTCAACACACCTTTACATATTCATGCCTTGCAAAACCGGCCCGTACTAATGCCTTCCTTCAATACACATTCGTACCCATCTTCAACGCTTGCAGGCTACTGGTGTGCGATCGACCAGAAAAAACCTTCCAGTTGCAGGAGCAGTATAGAGGTACATCAAGATTTCTTTCATTCCCTTCTTGACCGTCTCGTTTGTTAACCAAGATATTGTCCACAGATTGCCCCAATGTCACCGTAGTCGCCAATGGTCACTTGGTCAGTCGAGCCTCCGACCTGATCATTTATTCTGTCGATTCTGAACACATACAGGTCATTGTGGAACAATACGGACCATGTTGAGTATCCCAGCTCTCTATATCCAAATGTCCACTTATTATCATTGTATCTGATTTTCTTTTCTTATTTCTATTTGTCCAGCCACCAAACTCGGAGCCATTGTTGCAGCGCAAACATCGGTCAAAGCCCCAGAGCAAGCTGCATTCGAGAAGCATTTACCAAGCGACACAAAAGTGTGTTCGATCCACTCACTACATGGTCCAACGATCCCACCGGATGGTCAAGCATTAGTCAGCTTCATTCCCCTTCCCATTACAGTTATTTATTCCATAAAATGGCTCATGACAAAACATCTACGGGGAACCTCATCGTGCGGTGTGGTGAACTGGTCAGGTTTTGATCCCTTTTCGGTGCTCAGTCGCAGATCAGCAATGGGTCAAAGATGTCCTGTCTCCCCTCAAGAGTCGATACGTTGAGCTCACCTATGAGGAACACGATGTCGTCATGGCCAACACCCAGGCATGCACACATGCCGCCTTTCTCAGGCATGCTTTTTTTTTTTTTTTTTTTTTCTAATTGAGCATGCTTGCTAATTAGGCCCGATTCTTTTACAGCATGGGGACCGCCTGGCATGCGACCGGTCGCTTCCCATGGGACTCAGGTCGTTATATCGGTGGTATCGAGGTAGCCAAGATCAACATAGTACGTCTTAGACCTCCTGGTTCTCCCCAAGACTCAATCCAAAGGTTTCGAGCGTTTATAGTGATTTGAATCTTATAGACCTTGCGGATATATTCATCCAAATGGCATGTCTACGCCGGCTTAGCAATCATGAATCCGATTGCAAGGATTCAGATCGACCAGTTCGCCCGCTCCGTGACAGAATTATTCGTGTTGATGGTATCGAACGATGAAGATGGGCTTCGGAAGAGAGTCTTTGCCGGTCGGGATCATGTGTTTGGACCACCCGGCTCGCCCAAATCGACATCCCCTCCGATGTTCCTGACGGAGGAGATGTTTTCAAGTTTTGCGATCGGCGAACCAGCTGCGGGTCCTTCGCCTCCAAACAGTCACCTGACCATCCTCGCCATTGTAGATTGCTGGTATCAACTCGGCCTGAACCCGTTCCTCCATTTGGAAATTGCTGCCACGCCGGTGTTCCGCCTGTGGTTTGGCTTGATCCATCATCTGTTCCGTTCTCCCGAAAGATTGGACAAGGCGATCCATGCCGCGGTCCACACTCTCGACTATCGTGCTGATGACTGCGAGTTTGTCCTGGCTGCTCGTGGCTGGAGTCAGTGCATCAGCCATGGCGATTTCAAACTCTACCAAGCCCGCTTTCAGCAAACTGCCGAGTTTTTTAAACCTCGCATCGAAGAGGCCAAATCCAAAGGCAACGCCATGATGAAATATATCCTGGATGCTATCGGTTCCGCTTGACTGCCATACTCTCTCCCGCTGGCATCAGCTTGCCGGCATCTGAACCTCCCTTCCCCCTAATCATTTCGTTTTATTTTATTTTCCATACCTATCCATCAAGTTATTGATCTGCCCTAGTACACTTTTCCGTACATCACTATCTGTGATGGTAATGCTTCTTGTAATATGATTGGTACTAGCAAATGCTAACACAACCAGCAGCATAGTCTAAACCGGCATTGTGGCTCCAATTAAATTTCCAAACTGTGTGTGATGAAAGTTCCATTTGATTCTTTCTTGATATAGCCATGTAAATAATTCAAAATAAGATATTATTGACTTGAGGTTTCAATGTGACCCTCCTCCGGGTTCAGGAGGATTGGGCATGTTGGCCGGGCCACACGGCGAGCATGTGGCGCCTCCTTAACTCGTTAGGCCAGCGTAAAGAAACCTTGAGCCAACGATATCGCCAGCTCCTATCCGCATTCAGCTCTGCGTTGGATGCCATACATTTACATTTGAGTTGCGAGTAAATGTTGCACTCCTGCAATGTGAGTGTTAAGTTGCCCTTTTTCTGGCCAATTTTTCATTAGCCCGGTTCATATTGGGACCTTTAACACAGCTTTCAACACCTTTAAACATAAAATTCTCATAAAAAATTTTGTTCATCAGATTTAGCTGTTACGGACCAATCTCAGCACTTGAAAAAAAAATGTCAAAATTTTATGACATGTGGGTTAAAAATGGTGTTAAAGGTTCCAATGTGAACTGGGCTATTATCTTGCCATTCGTGACCCGTGTCTACTTGACAATGCCTGCTCCTTTGCTCTCCCTCACTGTTCTCCTTCTGGTTGTGGGCTTGCGGTTGTGAGAGGCGGATTTGGTGCGATTCCATTTTTCGGAATCCTGCATTTTGTGGGCTCCCTTGGTGGGCCGGCGTGTAGGCCCGCCCGCCCAGTCACGTAGGAGGAGTAGTGTATGCGCCTTCCGACCCGTTGAGCATTCTCAGCATGGACGCTCGTCGCCGCACACTCGCTTCGGCCGATAACCACGGCGCCTCAAACATTCCCCTGCCTTCATCGGCACTCAGGAGACCTCTGCCTCAGCCAGCAAGCTCGTTCAGGGAGGCCGGTGGCAGAATCTCACTGGCCCCTCAGCGTTTGCCGTCCTACTCCAGTGCGTGCGGCCTGCCTCGTATCCGGTAGAGAAAACTAACTAACTAATCCTTGTATTTCGATTTCCCAACAGACACTATTAGGAGGTCGGCTGTCGCTGCTGGCTCGACGTTTCAGTCCGATGCTTACTTCCAAGCCTCTCAAGCTACCGCATTCACCAATTCTCAACAGAGTGATGCTGTGAGACGCTCATCGGTCTACCAGGCTCCGCAGACAGTCACTCGGCCAACCATCAATAACTCTCATTTCCCCGCTGCTAGTCGAGGCCCTCTGTCAGTGAACAGGAATGAACGCGTCCACTACCGATCAAGTAGCGCCAATGATGCCCCTGCCGCCGCCTTACCGAACTCGCAATCCACCCCTTCTGCCAATCGCGCCTCATCCGTGGGGCCCTTCCAAGCCTCTCACCACGGCACCTCTTCCCTCCTCCCGACCTTCCAAACTCTCAAAGATCCTCGCCCACGCGACAAGAAGACTCTCGCTCTCTGGCAACGTGAAGTTCATGATTTTCTGCAAGAACGTGGCTATCCGGAGCCATTGACAATCAAGACTCTTCAGACCCCAACAACTAAAGACTTCCAAAATATCTTCAAGTTCGTCATCCAATGCTCTGATCCCTCTCATGTATGGGGTATTTATGGCAAGAAACTAGAGGATGAAGTCATTCCCCTATTGAAAAGCATGGGGTATGTCGCGTACGATACACTCACCAAAAGTGGTTTACAAGCACCCGGCAGTATGCACACCTGGCCTCAATTACTCGCGATGCTACAGTGGATTGTCACAACCATCAAAGTATGCTGCCGATCGTTTTTCTAGATATCAACCAAAAAAAAAAAACCAAAGCTGATTTAAGCCAAAATTTATGCTACAATCTGCCTCTCCTGACCTTTAGTTACGCGAAGAAGCGATGTCCAATGATAAATTGAGACTGGACACTCAAGTCGAACCCTCCATAGATGATAGTCACTCCGAGCAGCTGGCAGCCACCAGTCATTGGCTACTTTATCTCGAAGCCACTTACAAATTATTTCTTCAGTCGGATGATTTTGATCGGGAATTACACAAACCACCTTTAGAGGAATACTTCCGTAGGCTCCCTTGTGTGGCTGGTTCAATACATTTGCCGCCTTATTTCTCTCCTGAACCTTCGGTAACCAACATCGTCCCTTTGTAGAAAAGCGTAAAGATCGCGTCCTATCTGAGATCGAAAGACTCGAAGGCCGTACCGCTCAGCTGGAGGAGGAACACAAACGCTTAGCTATGAAACCTGTCCGCCACTTTCTCTAGAGCTCCTCTTAGATTACCGTTCATCACTAATCCCCTTTTTATTTATTTATTGATGTCATGTAGTCACCTCTGGAAGTGGCTAAAAAAGAACACGAAAAACTCGGCCGGGATGCTGAGAGCTTTTTGGGATATATCGCCAAATTACGAGAGGTGAATAGGAAGTCAGAGAAGACTAATGAAGCACTGAAGCAAAAGTTGGAAAGTACAGGTTGAGTTAGGTTTTCTTTCTTTCTTTTTTTTTTAAAAAAAATGCGCATTATATGCCAGAGCTGCTGTTGATCAAAGGCTTGGTTCACATCACTAGAGGCACAATTGAAGGCAGCGTCAGAGGCAAAGGTCGAGTTATCGGCATTGGTAGCAAGACAAAACATGAGCGATGCCGAGCTGCAACAGATCTCATCCACTCGAGCCCAATTACAACGTTCATTCGCCGCGGCAACTGCCAAGCGTGGACAATTGGCAAATGCAATGTATGAATTGGAAGTGCAAAGCCAACAGGCCTCTGACCGGGCCGAGAAGATGCTAACAATCTACAAGAACAAGGCGGGTAAGTTGGGATTAATTCCACGCGCCCCAGAGCCATTCGAACATATCGACTTCAGTCAGACCATCAATGGAGGCGCAGCCCATGTGGCCAGCATCCACCCCGATCCTACCGTGGAGATCAAACCCGCATTGATCCAACTCAAGAAAAACGCCATTGCTCATCGCTTAGGGCTCACCGATCAAG
This sequence comes from Puccinia novopanici, assembly GCA_004348175.1. Lineage (NCBI taxonomy): Eukaryota > Fungi > Basidiomycota > Pucciniomycetes > Pucciniales > Pucciniaceae > Puccinia > Puccinia novopanici. The sequence continues at coordinate 6,313 of SMGU01004698.1, forward strand.
TGCTATCTGTTGAAGAAAAACTCGCCAAGTTGACGGAGACCCTTCAAGAAAAGAAGGAGAATTTACACACCCTGGAAACCTCCGTCCAGCAGTTGGCCAAACAACTTGAGGATGATAAGGACGTCAGTTTTGTCTTTTTTTTGGATCCGCCTTCGTTTCGTGGCTTGCATCTCAATTATTCACATTGCTCTCTACCTTGATCGATAGAAATTCGGCGCAGAAGTCGCACGGTTGAATGAGCAGATCGACGTTATTCTCAAAAGAGTTGCCGAGGCTGAGTCTACAATCGAATCCAGTCGGATGTCGATTGATCATGAAATCCAAGCTCTCCGAGTCAGGTGATTCCCTTTTTGATTTTTCCTCGCCACATGTCTCGCAGAAATATGCTAACTAATAGTCCCTTTTTTGGTGCTTATCAATCTATATTATTTCGACAAAAAATTTACTTGAATTGCGGAATTCACAAGGTATGATGAAACACAAGAACGGATCAGTAAACTGACGAAAGAGAATGTGGATGAGATGAATTCGATGTTGACGTTCATAGTATCCTATCGCGAAAGGATAGCCGAAAAGACCTTACAACTGAAGCAATTATCTGAATCTACTGGCGGGACGAACATCATGAGTCTTACCTCCACCACCAACACCACCCACACTTCTCAGAGTTAATCCGTCACACCGATCGCTTATTCCCCAAATCATCTGCCATACATCTCTTTGTAGCTCTCTCTCTCTCTCTGGAGTCAAATCTGTTGTTGTAGTTTCTTGTGCAAGTTCATCCATTCATTAACTGGAAATTGTGAAGCTCCTCCTCCTCACCAGACCAAGCTCCACACACTACTACCCAGGATACATACCCACAGGCTACCTTCGTCTTTCCTGCCGTGCGACGGGCCATGGTGGCAGCAATTCACATATCGGCAACTGAGACCAGACTTCAGGAATCGAGACACCAAGTCGTCATCAGAAGCCAGTCGGAGCGAGACGTCTCATGTTAAACTTGTTCTTCCCTTGCATTAGGCCGGTCTCTCAGAGCTCAGAGAATCACCCCAGACGCTTTCTACGGCCAGCCCCCTCCTTTGCGATGCTTGCACTTCGCTGGACCCTGGAAAAGGTCGTCAACCAAAAGCTTGTCAAGATGTTCTACCTTTGCGTTAATCAGAAACTCCTGCCTGATTCTTATCCCAGATCTTCCCGCCAGGAAGACAATCGGATGGGAGATCTTGTCATGTCGCTCCTGTGACTATGTATTCTCGACATTATTTTGGTGTAGCTTTGGGCCGTGTCATAGCCTCTGAAAAATAGCTTCGTGCATCGAAGCGGAGGCTCCAGCCTGATAAACACGCGGAAGTGTGTTGAGACGGGATGCAATAAAATTTTTACTTGGTGTGTTGACATGCGGAATATTAAGAAGACATGTTGGAGGAGTGTCTGATGGGGAGAGACAAGAGGCACAACAGAACAAGAAGGGACGGGGAAAAGAAAGGAGAAAGGAATATGTATGCCCTAATGATTTTGGCCCGACGAGGAGTAGGAAGACAGTCCACGCCGGTTCCTAAAGTGCACAATGAAAGGATTCCTCTCGCGAGCGACAGTCGATGCGGATGGCACGGACCTTGGCACCATTGTTCCTTGGCCCCTGCGAGAGAGGTATCGAGAACGTGGCGTGGCTGCTCGCTGAACTTTTTGATGAGGAAGCTTGTACAGAGGGCGGTGGGGATGGTGTTATATACTGGATGGTGGACCCGGCTCGCTTGTGGGTCCCTCCCCCCGCAGCCCATCCTGACTCCTCCGCAGCCTCATCATCCTAGTCGCCTCCCGACATCTGCTGTCGGCCCGAACTTAACACAAGTCCCACTGCAATGTCAACATTTCCGGTGTATCAGTTTTGGTCCAATGGCTGGTAGGTTTTTTCAAAACTGCATACCTCCCGTAGCTTTCCGTCTATTCCTCAGCCCCAGAGAGGTTTTGTAGAACTCAACCTCCTTTTTCGTTTGGTCAAGGTCCTATGTCCTCAATTGCAATGATGAACCTTCCTTTTTTTTTTTTGTTTTGAAAAATACAAAATCAACCAAATCCGCCTTGAGGATAAACAAAAAGTGGTTCTGAATACTGATGGATATTCACCCACTGTAGCAGGATCCACAGTGCAATAAGCCTGCAGATACCTGTGAAGAACCAAGCTGGTAAGTATTTTTTCCGGCGGAATTCTTGAGATAATAGGCGGACTCAATTGCCATACTTTCTGGTCTCCATACTTTTTACATAGCTCTATTGCTAGTATAAAAAAGTATGGAGAAGCCTTAGATGGACTTATTTATGAGTCCATAGTACGCTAAGTAAATCTCCATACTTTTCTATGCTTGGCACAGAGCTATATAGAAGTATGGAGACTCGAAAAATCCTGAAATGTATGACAATTGAGTCCGCCTAATTTTCTCAAAATCATCCAACATGCTGTCTCAAGGTGTTCCTCAGCATACCAAGATCCTCTGCATCTGTCACCTTATTCAGTCTCTTGGATTAACTCCAAAGAAGTTCCTCCTTTTTTTCTTGTAGCAAACAGATCCAGAAGTTACATTTTGTCATCACTTTTGGGGACAACAATCTGGGCATTGATCCTCCATGGAGCTTATACGTGAATTGGAGAAAGAAATGTCCAAGACAAGCAAAGGACAATCAATGTGGGAAGATTACATTGAAGAAGAGGCCAGTAGTTGTTTCTTCACTTTCACTTCCAGATTTTTTGTTTGCATTTTGGTATTTGATCTCTCCCCCCCAGGCAATCAGTATCCTTCAGAAACAACACCCACCAACAGGGAATTTCCCCAGAGGCAGCTACCACAGCAGTAGTCAAATCTCAGCCAACTTCTTCAACCAAGAAAAAATCAATGCTGCTGACCAGTCTCTTACTTCTCACACTCCTTTTCTCTTCAACATACTCATGTAGGCACTTCAATTGTTGGGGAAGAGTAACTGTGATCCAGACAAACTGCTGTGTGCAGAGGACTTTGGAGACAGAGAGGAAGATCTCCCCCATGGGAGGAGGTAAATTATGTTCAAAACAAGGGTGATCAGATGCATTGCGAGGCCCGGCACAAGAGTGTATATGTGATTTATGTTATCTTGGGATCAGATGCACAGACATACTGACAAGGTGATATCAGATTGCCATGCTTGTTTGTTGGATGATTGCATTTGGGATCAATTGCAGGCAGAATGGGTACCAGCTTTGAAACACTGTCTGAATGCTAGCATGTGGGGCCTCCAAACACAAGCCAAGTTCACTACTTGGATTACCATGGATTAGCCTCTTGTTGCAAAACTGCAATCTCTACCTTGTCTAAATTGACTGCCAAAGCCAAGGATAAGCTGAAGGACTCATTTTCTGCCAGCAAGTGTATTGTGCCTCCCATGATATTTATTGACCATTTGGATATGGAGCAGCATGTACACTTGAGCTCCATTGGTCATAGGACAAGAATTTTTAAGGTACATGGGGTTATATTCAAACACCATCCCCATTAATGCTTATGGCTGGTCTAGATTTGTCTGAGCTCACATTGAGCACCTTCAATACAGCCCTCATGGTATTTCTCTTGTTTGAATTCTCCCCCAAAATGCTGGTCCCAAATCCCAAAACAAAAGTTAACTACAAATCAGTATTGAAGATTCACATTGCGCGTGTCATGCATACCTGCATAGCTACTCCCAAAGATGCCAGTTCAGAAACACCTTGCCACCCAATCCCAGTGGAGGAGGTGAATCAATCCTTGGAGAGGGCACCTATCAAGCTCACCTGCTTGGCCTTGGGTAAAAGGATCAAGGCTGCAGGTTGACCTGGAGGAAGAAGTTGACAAGTCGCTGAGAAATAGGTTTCCAATCCGGACCTTGCAGATCCAGAGGTACCCAATTGGATCCCAGGTTGGTTTGGGCTTTGGATGAGTGCCTGCTTGAACCGGGATCTGATCGGGTATTGCACCTCAAGGAGCCTGGATGAAGGCCAAAACTGCCATCAAATGATGGTGTATTTAAATAAGTCAAGGAAAGCTGGTTGAAGCCTTGTTGAGTGTGTGCACATTGTGTGTGTTTACTTTAAAGTTTTGATGAACAATGGAAATGAAAGACCAACATTTAGAGGTTTTGGATTGAAATAAAGCAAGAATGAGAGATGGTGCAACAAGTAAGAACTATGTACAAGCAGGTAGTCAGCTCAGCTGCTGAAGTTCTCAATGATTGAATTTTCAATACAACTCTTGAGGTAAATGATTTCCTCAAGATTATCAAGGTTCAATTGGTTCCTGGAGTTGTCAGCTATGTGTATGAAGCTTGGGGGATCCAATGAATATTCCAAGTGCTATCACTGTGCTGAGAGTAAATTAAAGTAAAGATTACTCCTTACTACCAGGTGTATTACTAAACTAGTTGAACTCTAGTCCCCCTGTGATCCAATCAAAGATGGCAGAAGGTTGGAAATACCTCTTAAAGCTCAACTTACTTGATATACAAGTGTAGAAGACAGGGGTGACAGCTGGGTAAAAGCTGTGCTTACAAGAAGAAGAAATATAATTGCTAAGAGCAGTTGGCAAGCACTTGAAATGATTGGCTACTTGTCAGAGGTGGTGGTCTTGCTGCAACTACTTTTAAGGAATAAGAGAAATCTTTGAAATGAGATCTTTAATAAGACTGACTAATATTCCAGTGGTAAAAAGGTTGGTGAGGGGGAGATGGAGCACTACTCTAAAATTAGGAGGAGAGAATTCACTGCACTGTAGGTTTATGAAGGTTTGAATCACTGAGGATCTATATGAAAGCCAAAAGAGGCTACCTTTTATATTCTAGAGGTCTCCCAGGAAGCTACAGTGAGAGCCTATGGTGTGATTCAACATTCTTACATCAAATCATGCCATAATGGTGTCATATTGCACCATAATAGCTAAATTGAGTACTTCAATTCATTCTATTTCCCCATGACCTCATGCTGCATTTTTATAACCAATTGCATCATGTGTCTGCTATTTGAATAGAATGAAATGGAAAGAGTTCTCACAGACTGTTTTATGTAGAACTTTCCCATTTTGGCTCTAATTTCAATTATGCTACTATTGAAATTGTACTACAATATAATTGTATACAATTGGGATTGTAGTATAATCGAAATACGGCAGAGGTCTCCTCTCTCATAATATAAATAAGATTTGAAATATATTTATTTATTATTTATTTAAATATTCATTTTTCATGTACCTTTTGTATGTAACTATGATGTTGAAGTTGTTGTTTGTGTGTGTCTCCTATTTGTTTTCATGTTTCTTTTCTGTCACACTCTGTGACACTCCATCAGGCAAATACCTATTTCAGCACTCAGACGTGGAAGGATTTTTCCTCATCCTTCCACTCACTCCTGAATGCCTGGACTAGTTCATTGAAACATATGATATGTACATATTTACCGTTCATTCCACAGCAATCATTATTTTAAATACTTCTTATGGTTCTTTTAATTGAGTTATGACAACATACCAGAAGGAGTATTAATTCAAGGATAGGCCCAGTGGGTAACCCTAGATAAAATTACATGAGGAATCCATTTCTGAAATAATATTCAAGGATTTATTAATATTAAATAAGATACAACAGTATTATTACAATAATGCAGTCTTTTGGATACTCCGGAGTATCTCTCAGGCTGACAGGAGTAGTGTTGCACATGTCAGCCAATTGAGAAAACTGGCTTACATGGTGCACTGGGAACTGGGACTGCCAAGTAGCTCTGCACTGTCTTGGCCAAGGTAGGTTATTGGTCAGAGTGGCTTTTCCAGAAAGGCAGAATATAACAAGCCTCTTCTTCACAATCAGATTTGAGTTATGAAGAGATTTATTCACAAAGCGAGGTGATCTTCATCTTTATTTTCCAAAAAAGAGAGGCTGTCAGTGGATTTTTGGGCTTTGCATTGGCCTTATTGTGTATTTTTTGAATTTTTTTCACAGTTTTACTGAGCCTTGGTAAACCTTTTGGCTTGTGACTTGAAAATATCAATGAAATCTTCATAGGTGAGGCCATTAAGCTCCAATACTTCTGGAGTGAGCTGGCTGGCTTTTATGCAAGAATCAAGCAGATTTGAACAGAGGTAAAACAGCTTCCTGATTGCCATATTGAAGTACTGCCTAATTTTTTTGTACATTGCCAACAAAGCAGGTATAATTTCTTGGGAATTGTAGGATGTGCAAGCCTGCCAAGCATAGTATTCAAAAAATCTGTTTACTAACCAAAGCAAGTAAGACAGAAGGGAGTGACATCCCTGTTCAAGTTGGTCCATGAGCCAAATTTATGCTGGTTCTGCTAGCATCATGGATACATAATACTCACTTGATATATTTTTGTAGCTGTGTTGAGTGGTTTCAAGAAGTTGCAAAGCTGTTTCACTTTCTTCCATTCTAGTTCAGACAGAGCATAATTTTTGGTGAGAAAGTGCTTTTCGCAAAAGATCTTGATGGCATCTTTCAAGCGGATTTCTCTTTCAAGAATTATGAAAGTGGATTTCCAGAATTTAGTAAAATCTTCTACTAGAGATAGTGGCTCAACAACAATGCACTTTTAAATTTCTAAAAAAGAGGCTGACTTTTGGGGTGATCACTTCAAAAAGGAGGTGAACTGACTAATGCAAGTGATTGGTTCTGAGACATTGACTTGAGGAGGTGGAGGGTTTAGGATTTTCAAGATTGAAGGTGGTTGAGATGGGGTCAGAGGCTTGGAAAAGGCTTTGATTGCAGCTTTTGCAGCTAGGTTGATTACATGGGGCATGCAACCCAGAATGCATTGATCATTATTAAACAAAATTAGTGTATGGAGTTCAATGGCCATGGTAGTGTTGTTTGAAGCATTTTCTGCAGTTATGCAAAATATTGTGTCAAAAATTCTGTAGTATTGGAGTACTTTGACTAGATGTGAGGCTAGATTCTTTCCAGAATGATTTCTGTTGACTAGTTTTGCAGCTTATACAGTGGATTTGAGATTAAATTGATCAATCCATTGTGCTGTGATACCAAGAACTCTTTCATTTGATTTTTGAGTTGATTTGTTGAAGCTGAGATTTCAGGACCATTCTTCCGCCAATAATTTTGTTTTTCAAATAAAAGAGCCAACACTGTGGGAAAAACATGCTCAACTGCCTGCAGTTGACATGCTGAAAGTCCAAGGAAGCTTGTGGTGTTACTCAAACCTTTCTCCAATATTGATTCAACCAAGCTTGGATGCACAGTCACTGTGCACACTGCACAGTGACTGTGCCAAAAAATCTACATATGAAAACATGTGGAGTTTGGAATGCAGCTTGGCTGGAGCATGCTGAATGTCAACTGCAGGCAGTGGATCAAGGTTTTTTTGCAGTGCAAGAGTATCTGCCTTGGGAAGTAGAGATTGAGTCCGAGGGTTGCATAGTCAAAGCAGATTGACAAAGTGTTGGAAATCTGGTGTTTTTCTCTCTGATCTCATCTCTTTCTTCTCTCCAAACTGTCACTCATTATATATTTCAGAACCCTTTTTCAATTCTAAACCCTTGAGAGCCCCTTACTCAACCACAACTCAAAGCATGTCTTCAGATTATTAAAGCTGTGCCTTGGAGTGTGAATTAAATCTATCAGTTCTGAATAAAACTGTTCCTCAGGGTGGCACTTTAGCCCCATAATGAGTCTCTTATAGAAGGCACTTTAGCCCCTTCATCTGAGAAACTCAGTCACTTTTCTGCTATGGCACAATAATTATTTTAAACCTCTCTTCAGTCATTTCATGAAAACTCTTTACAAAGTCTAAATTCTCAATTGTCAAGTGGAAAATATGGCTACAGACAATAAAGCAAGTAACTGCAGTGGTGAGAGTATCACAAGTGAGCTTCTGATTTATGATTTTCTTTGCATTGCCACTTTTTGCTTTTATGAAAATTGGAAGGGCGGTCGTATTGGAGGAGACCAAGTCTTTTTGACATATGTGATTTTGCTGGTCAAGATGATTGCTCATACTCTTGGTTGAGCCACATTTATTGACAAAAAGCCTCTGGTTGCAAACAGTATTGCCTCTGGGAATCTTGTTGGCCTGACAGATATTGTACATTGTTCCATTGATTTTCTGAGTCTTGAAATATTGCCAGACCCAGCTTCTTTTGGTGAAGAAGATTGTAGGAGTTGATTTTTGGGGTAAACGTTAGTGTGCTACAATGATTTATCTCACCTCAGTTGAACCATGGCCACTACTGCCCAACCACCATGGCAACCACAAGCATCTGTAGACTAGTTGGTTAAGGCAGCACTCTAGAATGTGTCTCAGCGTTGCTGAGGTCATGGGTTTGAGTCCCACCAGACACATATTCATTTTCACAGTCTCTACAGGTTATGAGTTCAGATGCTTACCTGGGTGTATACTTGCTTACATAAGAGAATTCAATGAGGTGTGAATACTTACATAATAGTTCCATACCCCCTATAAGACTACACTCTCTCCTGGGTTCAATTCCCTATCTCACCATGGGTTCAATTTCCAAACTCTGGGTCTCCCCACACTCTGGGTCTCATCCCCACACTCTGGGGGTGGGGGTATTCTGACTACTGAGAGAGTTGTTTGTCCAGGGGTAGTGTGAGAGTGTTGATTCTGTCCTGTCTGAGGATATCCATGGTTGAAGTAATTTCCAGAAGAGTGTGAGAGGGGGAGTTGCCTAATCTGGAAGCCAAATGGGGTCTGCTGAGTGTGCCAAGGAAAGTGGCCAGTTCTGGTGTCTGTGCTGAGCCATGGTAAATCTGGGGGTTAAGCCTGGATCCTGGGCCTGGGTCTACTGATTATTCCTCTAGAGCCTACTAATTTGTCCTTCTGAAAAGTGTTAAATTGATTATCTTGAGAACTAGTGGGAAATCCAATATGCTGTAAGGGGGTGACCTAGGGTAAAATGGACTTCTGATCCTGATTCTGGGGTGGTAATTGGGATAAACTGATTACTTTGGATTTTAGGGCTAAAAATTAGGATTAACACACTGGTTGCGTTAAAACTTGTGCTAAGTCAAATATAGCAACACATCACTCCGCACCAGCATTGCTAAACCTGTGGTGTTAGCTATATCCTCCAAACAATTCCGCTAACTATCCCTAAAGCTAGGACCACTTGACAATGATGCTAAAGGGTCATCTTGAATATGCAAAGGAGTGCGCATCCCCTCCAATGCTATCTTTCTATATCCCCCTCCCTATAGTATATCCTGTAGGCCATATCCCTTCATCCAGCGCACACACCCTCTGACATGGATTCCTCAACAAGAAAAAAAATCTACAAAAATGTTCTGTGGCACCAATTTCCTGGACAAAGGAGAATGGTGTTGGAGCAAGGAGAGGAGGGATTGGTTCATTTTTTTAGCAGTAACAATGTGGAATGTTGGGTCAAATTGTGTGGATGTTGTTAGCGCAGTTGTCAGAGGTTAGCATTGGGTTTAATGGTGACCGATGCGGAGGAAGACTCCTGTCACTATTGCTCATCCGTAACACTTGCTATTCTAGCAATAGAATTAACTGAGCTGGTGTGGATTCTCTAAAAGTTAGTGTAGCTTTTCTTCCGCTAATAGAATTTGGAAGAATCTGTAGTGTATCTCCCAGCTAACAGCCAGCATAGCATAGCTCACTGGAGAGCTACACTACACATGCTATGTTATGCTACAGTGCACTACAAAAACTAAACTACACACACTAAGCTACACTATGGTGCACTAAACATGCTACACTACAGTAAGGTGCACTGCACATGTTAGGATATGCTACAGTCAAAAGTGGGCTGCTACGCTACACTACGCTACATGGCCGATAACCGTTAGCGTAGCGTTTTTTTTTTCTCTTCCAAATTTGTGTAGCGTTAGTTGAGATATTCATCCGCTACACTAACAGTTAGCGTAGTGGAAAATTTTCTTTGAAATGTTTCTGTAGCGTTAGTTGAGAATATTTTCTGCTACACTAACAGTTAGCGTAGCTTTTCTTGAACTAACAGAATTTTGAAGAATTTGTAGCGTAGCTTTTTCCCAGCTAACAGACAGCGTAGCGTAGCTTCATGGGAGCTACGCTACGCTGCGCTACGCTGCGCTACGCTGCGCTACAGAACTAACAAATAGCTAACAACTGAATTCTAGGATCAAAAGTGGGCCGCTACTCTACACCAACTCACTGAAACAAACACATGATGACTAAGATTTTTGTGATAAAAGATAAATTCATTTTCAAAATCAAAAAATCAAATAGATTATTAACATCAAACAATCTAATGTAGTTCAAATTAGAATTTGAAAATCAATCAGATTCAAACATTTAACATTCTTATTACCTTTCCTAGGTGACTCCCAGTACTTCAGAATTGAGAAGTCTTTTGGAAATGAAAACGATCAAATTGAGTTCAAAGTAGAGGTTGAAGATCAATCAGATTCAGACTTGTAAGACTCTCAATACCTTTCCTGTGCACCTAACTGACCCCCAGTACTCAATAATTGTCTTTTAGACATGAAAACAATTAAATTGATTTCAAAGGAGAAGTGAAAGATCGACCAGATTTAGACTTTTAAGACTCTCAATACCTTTCCTGGGCACCAAACTGACCCCCAGTACTCTGGAATTGAGTAGTCTGTTAGAAATGAAAAAGAATGAGTGATTGAAAGACAAACGATGAATGAGTTTTAAATAAAATAAAATGTGATGAAAGAGAATGAATTAACGCTGGCT
>SMGU01004701.1:0-51558 GCA_004348175.1 Puccinia novopanici
GAGTCGAAGAGTTTCCCAAATGAACGATGAGGAAAAACTTCGACTAGCCGCGGTACAAGACTTTATAACATTGGCTGCGCCGCATGACATGAGAAAATATAAAATAAGGAAAGGACACAATGTTGCATAAATCCATACACTCTTACAGTCTGCATGTGTCCCGCCCGGTGCTGGTTCCACACCGAGTTTTTGGGATCATCACCAAGCTGACTGCGGTTTCCGGGACATGTTCAGGTTAGTGCAATCAATACACTGAGTTTTTGGGATCATCACCAGGACAGCCAGAGCTGACTGCTGTTGCTGGGACATGTTCAGTGTTACCCGAGTTGAGCTCTTTACAATCTGAACCTCAATTATGGGATGACGGAAACTGCGGCCAAATCTTTCACTTGCCCGCTCCAATTGACCGCAAGTACCCATCAAAGGAGGCCATGCTCTTGTCAATCAAGGCATTTGTGGGGTCAAACGGTGTCAGCACACTTTGATGCCAGGAACTGTACTCCTCTAGCTACAAAGGTCACAAAATTTGAAGAAAACTCTAAAAATAATATATTTTGAGTTTTAAGGAAGGTTTGGATCATTTTAAAGGGTTTGAGAATTTTATAATAAAGAGAAATGACCAAAAAATGGCCAAAAAGTAGGAAAACACTGAGGAGCCTGCAAACAGGGGTGTTTAAGGTGCCCTTTAAAGTCAAGGCCTGGGTTTCAGGGGGTGTTTTGATGAACTGGGGCCTGTAGAACAGGGGTTTTTAAGTGCCCAGGGGATATTTAAGGATTCAAGGTGGTAGGAATTATGATATATAATAATTCCTACAGGACTAATCCTTGCACATAAGGACCAGGGGATTGGAAGGAATGGGTGGGGACCTTTTGTGACAAAGAGAGAAAGGGCAGGGAATCACTGGTGAAGCTTGTAAGGCTGGGCACTGGTTGGTGGCAACTGGTGACAAGTAGTGAATAAACTGTTGGCTGGAATGAGCTGGGGAATCCTTCAAAGGGGATAAAGGGGACCTCTTTTAAGGTTGTTCTGAGAAGTCCCCTCAAAGTTTTTATGCAATTTGCAGTACTCCCTGGACCTTACTTAGTCAGTATTGGTACTCAATAGTGGCTTAAGAGGTCTTGTGGTGAGTCACATGATGTGGCTTGTAACACCATTTGCTTTTCTTGAGCTGATCAGGGGCATTTGGGACAAAGTTGATGTGGAACAGGAAGAGAAGACAATGAGACTATGGCATTTCATGTATGGAAGATGGACTATAGCTTATATACATGCACTAGAAGGGGTCTAGGTGAGAGTCTCTGGTAACCCAGCTACTGGGTTACAACACTCCCCCCTCACCTAGCCACCGGACATGATTTTCTCACGAAAAGATTCAAAAGGATCTCTTGTTAGGGATTTAGTAAGAACATCTGCTAGTTGTTGTTTCGTGGGGACCCATAGCAGCTCTGTTTTTTTTTCATGTAGAGCTTGGTTGGTTAGGTAGTATTCACGTTCGACGTGACGGACTCTTTAATTGGCGGAGTTGTCAGTACTTACCCTGATTGCTGCTTGATTGTCGCAGAGAACCGTCCTGGTGAAATCTGTTTTAAGGATGTCTCTGAGTAAATGTCGTACCCACAGGACTTGCCTGGTACCCATTCCCAACGCCATGTATTCAGCTTGGCAGGTAGAGGCTGCAACCGTGGCGAAACGACGTGAAGACCAAAGAATGGGGCATCCAAAAAAGGTAATGAGGATACCATATGTAGACTTCGCGAACTCACCACCCCAAGAGGCATCGCAGAAACATTTGAGGGGTTTTTCCACCGGTTGAGGGAAGAGATTCAGGAACAGGTCCCTCGAATCTGCCACGTAACCTACGAGATGGCGGACCCCTTTCCAGTGGTTTGTCCCCGGGCTGGCCGAGAAACGGGCTAGTAAATTGACTGCGAAAGCGATGTCTGGCCGGCTGCCCACAGCCAGATAGCTTAGCATACCTACAACTGACAAGTAAGCAGAGGATTGGGAAGGATCTCCGTCCGGGTCAGTAAGCAGTTCAAGATTGGAGGGGAGGGGAGTCTTGTGAGTGAGTGAACCATCCCAATGCGTGTCAAGGAGCTGCTTGATCAGTTTAGGCTGGCGCAAGCTGAAGCCTTGATTGTGCCATTTGATTTCCAAACCTACCATTGACTCAAGGCCAGTGGACCATTTGATTTTTAAAAGGCCTTTCAGTTGCTGCTCCAAATCTTGTAGGAGAGTGGTGGATGAGCTGGTAACCACGCCGTCATCCACGTGAATCCAAATGACACCTTTCTTGTCTAGGTGTTTCACGGTGTAGAGGCTGTTGTCATACTGACTCGCCTCGAACCCTAGATCGTGAAGCACTCCCTTCAGGTGCAGCCACCAGCATCTGGCGGCCTGCTTCGTGCCGTAGAGTGCCTTATGTAAAAGCATTGCCTCGCCAGGCTTAACATCCAAGCCCTCCGGAGCCTCAACCCAAACTTCCTCGTTGATGGGCGCATTCAGATAGGCTGCAACGAAATCAAAAGAGAAGACAGGCCAATTGAACTTGCCCGCTATGGTTAGCAATAAGCGGAGGGAAACAAAGGTAGCAGTGGGGGCAAAAGTGGCGTTGTAATCCACCCCCAGTACTTGGGTAAAACCCTTGGCCACATATCGTGCTTTGTAGCGCACAACTTCACCCAAATCATTGTATTTTTCAGCGAATACCCAGCGACCCTTCAACGGTTTTCTGCCAGCGGGAACGACCTTGACAGACCACACGCGCATCACCCTCAGGTTCCCGAGCTCTTCGTCAATGGCTTTCTTCCATTGAATCCACTGTTTCGATCGCTGTGCCTGTTTGAAATTTTTAGGAACGGATGAGGCATAGAAAGTGCATTCTAATAGAACACGGTCAACAGTGAGTTCTTGTTTGGTGAAAGTGACTTCATCAGAGAAGTTTCCCAGTTCCATTCTGTTGACAATGAATTGAATGTCTGACTTCCGTGTTGCTGTTGGGATTGTTGGATGAGGAGGTCCTGCAGACGGTGGCGAATGTGGGTTGTGGGGAATTTGCTGCTTTCTGGGAATGAGAGCGTCGGTAGGGACAATGATTGACTGATCAGGCCAGTGCACGATCGCAGAAGCTATCAGTTGGTTAGTGTCTTTCATCAGGAAAATCCATCCTTTGCTGTCATCGCAGTGTGCTACAACCCATCCCTCCTTGGCCCGTTCATCCAATTTCCTACGACACTCCCCCGTCACGTGTACGAAGGCCCGTTGTCCAAAAAGTTTGGTCCTGTCAAAAGATGGTTTGAAACCATGAAAAGCTTCATAAGGAGTAACCGCCCCACTGCGCTTGTTAGGTATCAGATTTAACACATCACAAGCCCAAATAAAAGAGAAACCCCATAGCTGCTTGCCGAGTTGGCTGTCAACAAGAAGAGTCCTACCCATGTCTTGTAATGTCCTGTTAAAATGTTCGATGACACCGTTTTGGTGGTGATGGTATGGTAGGGCTCTTTCAGCTTTGATCCCTTTTCCTACAAAAAAGGCAGAGAGGCGGGAGCTGGAAAACTCCCCACCATTATCAGTGCGCACACATCTTACAAGTTCGCCAGTTTGACGTTCCCAGCGATTGATTGTGTCTACCAGAAGTTGTGTCGCTTGATCCTTGGTGGTTATCACTTTGGCCTCACTGAAACCCGTGGCTACGTCCCGGATTGTTAAGAGGAAACGCCCCTTGTTGAAAGTTTCGACTTCAAAAGGACCTACAATGTCAGCGGTGATAACAGCAAGTTTTTTATCTACACGGTCAGATTTAGACAGATTGGGTTTCTGAATACTCTTGCTGCGAGCGCATATGTCGCATTTGATATCACCTTTGGGCAGGCAAACGGGGAGATTGGTGCACAGTTTGTCTTGAATGACTTGCCGGATTTTCCGTAGGCTGGCGTGACCGAAAAGTCGATGCCAGTGCAATAGAATCTGTTCATCTCGGGAAAGGCTTAAAGATGTGAGATTGGATTTTGTCTGGTCAAGGTGCAGCGGTGTCACAAACAACTCATTTTTGAGCTTGGCTCGCAGGTCAGTGGTCACAGGGCAGCAGTCAGGTTGGGCAAGAGGTGGCATAGCATTGCAAGAATATCGGGAAGCATGGGAATCACGGGCAGGGAACAATGTCGGCAAGATTGGTCTGGGAAAGATCCATTTATTTTGTTTCGGGACAAAAGGACATCGGAAAACGAGGACATTATTTTTTGAATATATGTTAAAACAATCCTGGGTCGTATTGTATGCAAAATAAGCATTAGCCTTTCGCAGCGCTGCAAGGGAGATCAGGGTGGATCTGGCCAGCTCACAGTAAAGAACACCATGCAAGGTAACTCTCTGATTATCAACCCCTCTAAAGGTAAGGTCACCTTGACCGGTTATATGCGCATTGGCATCGGACGTCGCCACTTTGAGGGGAACGGGGGAAGAGAAAGAACGGAAATTAGAAAGAAGGCGAAATTCACCACACAAGTGATGGGACGCACCGGAATCAATGATGGGCACATTGTCCACATCATTTGCCACCACATGGTCGAAACTGATGTTCGCCAAATCCTCAGCCACATCTCCCAGCTCAACCATCCGAGCTTGATGGTCCTCTTCATAGAGCTGGGGCGGGTCGGACACCGTGGCTTGATTCACTGATGATGGGGGGTGCTGGCTGCTCTGGTGACTTGGCGGTTGATTGACGCGTTGGAGGCGGTATTGAGGCCGGTAACGATCAGCGGGACGAGCGGGAGGCGGTGGTTGATTGAAGCCGGTATTTGTTGGTTGGCGCGGTGGGAAAGGCTGGGGGTATGTTGCGGTGAAACCGGGAGGTGTGACAATGGGGTAGAAAGGCTGGAAACCGTTGGAGGGGTTGGGGGGGACACGGTAGGAAGGCAGATTGGGACGGAAACCATTTCGGCCCATGTTCGGTCGCTGGCGCATGGGACAGTCTTGGAGAAGGTGGTCTGGAGATCTGCATTGCCAGCACAAACCAGCTTGCATGGCCATGAAATCAAAAGCATCCGGAGTGTTGTCAGGGTGGTTGATTGGCGGCGCAGTAGGAACAGGAGGGTTGTCCGAGTTGGCCGGTAGTTCGGCATGTAGCGCAAGAGGGGGATCATGGGACTCGTTGGTTGGGTGGGTGGATTGAGAGAAGGCCTGTTGGCGACGGATGACGTCAATTAGACGTATCATCGTGTCAAAATCCATGACATTGGCGTCAGCTGAGCTTTGGTATGCCATTTCGACCCGGCGATCGAATTCCTGCGCTAGTTGGGGGTCAGAGGCCAGGCCGTTTTGAAGCACCATGCCGGCAATGTCGTCCCGAGTGAAATGAATTCGAATCGTCTCAAGTTCATCAAGTATGTCGTCAATGTGGGCAGAGATATCCGCGGTGGATTGATGGTTGGCGATGTCGAATGCAATCAAACGACGGAAGGCGTTCATTTGAGCAGCTCTGCTGATCGAGTTGAAACGGCATCTTGCTTCCTCCCACATAGCATGGGCAGTATCAAAACGAGAAAAACCGCGACGCAAGGAGCGGTGGACTGAGGCGAGGAGAATAGATCGACCAATGCGCTCGTGGGTGGAGTTGTGATTGGCGCAATGGTAGAACAGCGGTTTGTTCACAGCGTCGCGCATCTTTTCGTTGACAAAGTCAGCCCAGACAGCATAATTGGACCCATCAGCGGCCAACTTATCTTCATCTTTGATTGTGTTGGTGATCGAGCCGATGATGGCCGCGGCGGCTCTGTCGAGTTCGGCTTCTTGGCGTCTGGATTCTGTCACGGAGGTCGCAATGGGTGGTAGGTTGCTTGCGGCTCCATTGTTGGGTCCGGCATTGGTTGGGACGTGGGGAGGTGTTGCTCTGGCTCCACGTGTCTGTTGCGCACTGGTAGAACGGCGGGGGCGGGCGCTTGCCAGAGAGGGAGGATTCACGCCTGCGGTGGCAGCAGCTAGCAATGCACGAGGGTCGGTGGTCATTGAGAGGGAGGGTGAGGAAGAAAGGGACAGAAAATAGACGGGGAAAAACAGAAAGAAGGAAACGGGAAGAAACAGATAGGATGAGTAAAGTTTTATATATATATATTTTTTCTTTTTTTTTTTATTGATTTGGATAGGAAAAATGAGGTCGGGAAAATGGTATAATGAGGATGGTGGTGGGTGGTGTCGAGGAAGATTTGGTCGGTGGTCGGAGGGTGGGGCAGGAGAGTGTGTTGAGGTGTTGGTTCGGAACCGTGGTTCGGGACTGGTCACCTGTGTACGCCTGTTCAGCCCCTGAGCCTGGCGTCCCAGGACAGGATATACCTCGGAGAGCTACTCTTTGGCAGCTTAATCAGCAGTAACAGCAGGATCGACAGTTGAGGTTGATCGGCCACGAGACAAGAGAGTTGAGAGTATGATGGTGCCGATATATAGTTTAGGTTGGAGTCTGGGGAAAATGAGGAAAAAAAACTAGGAGATATGATATGAAAAAGTTTGAAAGTCGATCAAGAAACTCGGGTCGATTACGCCCTACGCTGGGCTACCCGCGGAGACGGAAGAAGAAAAATGGTATGAATTCAGGACGATTACGCCCTACTCTGGGCTACCTGGTGATGCGATGAGTAGATCAAAAAAGGATAGGGTGCGAGATTCTTATGAGGCGCTCATAACCTGATGTGGAACAGGAAGAGAAGACAATGAGACTATGGCATTTCATGTATGGAAGATGGACTATAGCTTATATACATGCACTAGAAGGGGTCTAGGTGAGAGTCTCTGGTAACCCAGCTACTGGGTTACAACAAAAGTCACAGACCATTAAAAGTGTTTGGACTTATTACAGCATTTATCTTGGCTGTAATAAGTCAGTATTAATACTCAATAGGGGCTGAATTGTGTCATGTGGTGGCAGAAAGGTTGGTCTGCCATGGGAGGGTCAACTGGCCTGAATAGATGCTCAAGCCAACAGCATCAACCCCCCATACAATAGACCAAAGACAGAGTTGGGAAGGATGAGAGGAATGAAAAAAATAGAATGCACACCAAGATTCCTTCCCTGCAGCACTGCAGATTTATTGAAATCCCCATGTGGATTGCTAGAGCCAAGTGTCCAATAACATGGCATGGTGTTTCACCTTTGGAGAAGATTGTTAAATGGGAAATGAAATGTACTCAGTTGTGGTGTGAACAAAATGAATTGGGATATTAATATGATTCATCAACTTATGCATTATTCCTGCTAGCAGAAGAATGGGCCAAAAAATACACCCCTTCAATGACTGCTGTTGCACACTCCCTTTGGTAAGCTGATTGGTTCTGTCACACATGTCACTATCACCCCCAATGATTCCAGGAAAAGATTCATTGGCAGGAGGAAACTGTGCTTAAGTTATCCTTGTTGTTCTGAAAAACATGACTTACACAGATTGGCCAATTGGTGAAAATGGGCATTCACAGAAGCTAATTCCTGAGCAGTGGAATTCTGTATCTCTCCTCTGGCTGGCAGAGCCACAGCCAAGCACACATATGTGATCTAGGTCACAACACCCACTACCTCCCTTGGCAAGGTTCAAAGACACCTGCTGGTGAGGGCCTACATGTAAAGATAAATAAGAGAGAAGTCAAAAAGGAAAATGACAGGGAAGACTGGAAAGGGGTGTAGGGAATGAAAAAAAAAACATGAAGATTGGCAGAACAAGCAAGCAGAGAAGTGTATACTGGTCCATGGGGTTGGCTAGCATTTGGAACCATAGTTGGCAGGGTCATCAAGTCCATCAAATCCACCACCACTATCCCAATCATTGGGACCATCATTGTCATGGTCAAACATGCAGTAATGTGCTGGTTCACTGTTCTACACCATGCCTAGTTATATGCTATGTGAACTGTGTTAATGAGCAAACAGTCCAGTGATCAAGAAAACACTTGCAAAACAGGTAAATAATCATACCGTAGTGAAACATATTTGTCTAACAACAGAAAGCACCATGAAGGTCTGTGACACAATGCTGGAATGATTTTCTCTTCACAAAAGTACTTCCTACAAGACCTTGTTTTACACAACCACTCTCTTCTGTTTTCTAATTGAAGTAGGGAGGTTAATAGGAGAAATGATGGAATGTTCAGAATTCAATTTTTGCATCCAAGCCAGAAGTGAGGGGAGGCTTTGGAGTAGCAAATCAAGGATATGCTACTCCAATGGGGTAGGATTGGGTGTCTTGTCTCAATCCTGGATGGGAGAGGTGGGTTGGTAGACAAGCTTTTTTCTCAGTTAAGAAAATGTGAAAGTAATTTTTAGTTTTGGCAGTCCCTTGAACCCAGGGGAGGTGTGGTTGTTACCAAAATGTACAGCCATATGTTATGGTGACAAAGCAACAGCTGGGATCCCAACAGGAGCAAGCAGGTGGCAAATATGTAGTATTGGGGAGGTTCCATGCATATTGTTACGGGTGGATGAGAAGAGACAAGATTACAAAGGAAGATTTAGCTCAGATCACGTACTTAACCTAGTTAGTGATAGTCCATAACCCTAAGCTAGTTGTACATAGTATTTAGTCTGGCCTCCCATGCCTCCCGGCTCCTTTCCTCACCGAGATTGGAGACCGGAATTTGTACGTGCGGGAGCTCACCAGTGCCGGGACTGCTTCAACCAGGTTAGTCCTGTTATCTGATGCAATCTACACCGAGATTGGAGACCGGGATTTGTACGTGCGGGAGCTCACCAGCGCCAGGACTGCTTAAACCAGTTTCCATCCATTTGAGTTCTTATACATATTAAGAAAAGAAAATTCCACATCATAGGAGTAACTGACTTGCCTGGAAAGAACAAAAGCACTGTACATTTGGATGTGGGGTGATGCATCCCATTATTCCTCATCATTCCAATAAAGACTACATAACACAATCTGACTCACTCCAGTGTTACATTCCTTTGTGACCAGGTTAATGTTTAGTTCTATCAATTAGTTTATCCTTACATGCTCTCCAATGATTCTCAGACCAAACATCACCCATTGTGATTTCTCAAGGGTGATGGATGCAGTGATTCATCATGTGGTAGAACCTGAGAATCTCATGTGGGGCTAATTGCTTTCAATCTTCTCCCTTTCATGAAAACATTAAAGGGTGTGACAAAAAATAGAGTATCTTGATTAATTTGGTGGTAACTCAATAGGACTGCAGTTTTCTTGACTGACTGAAAAGGTGTGCACTTTTCATTCCACTCATCATCTCACACTACCCCCTCTCTGTGTTGTACACATTCATCACTTAGATTCCCCTGACATTGATTCTTCCTGTGATTTGTGGTTATGTTAGAGATATCCAGAAACCTCCACATTTCTTTGACCAAAATTTCATCAATTCATCGCTTGCCTGATCATACCATACATCTCACCAGTGTGATCCACTCCCCAGAAACTGTCCTTCACACCCCTCATTTTGAACTATCACAATTCCACATTATTACTACATTCACAGCCCAGATTCTACCTGCCATCTACAAGCTAAAAACAACAATCTTCTTCACGGGCCAACTCACATTGTGCCAGGCGAGGAGCACTGGTGATTACGGTTAGAAAAGGAAGATGGGGATTACACAAAGGCAGGCACTTTGACCTGGCAGAAGAATTTCACATTTCACAAGGCTTAACACTCTGAGGATCTGGATGTGTGGTAGGTGTCAGCTATAAGCTGGATTCTTGTTGCCAGAGCTATTTGACTGTTTTGGACCCTGAACAGAAGCAGGTTAGTAGTTTCTATCAAAAAAGATGTGAAGATATCAGATTTATGAACTCACAGTGTCACCTTGTGTGAGTTACTTGTATTGTAACCCAGTAGCTGGATTATGTTTAGGGCACACCTAAGCCCCTGTGAGAGCATGTATATAATAAACCGTAGGCACTTTATATACATGAAATATTATTTCTTTTCCCTTGTGTCTCTCTGCTCCACATCAACTTGCAGGCTTCCCTCTATTGATTTTTTGCCTGGGACTCAGAAATATTGGAAAGAATGTATCAAATAAAGCATGGATACTGGATCAAGTTTGAGAGGAAGGCTGCAATTGATACTCATCAAGACAACCACATTGTGGATTCAACAGGAAGCTGCCTGAGGTCATATGGTCCATTAGTGCGCCTTGATGATGCATGTTTGAAATTGCCTATTGCAGTTTGGAAAGGTGGCTTGGAAATATTGGGTAGGTCAGCAAGCAACTAGGACGTGTTGCCTCTAGTCCAATCCCAAAAAAATGCAACACTTCAGCTTGGGAAACAGTGCACTGAAGAAGCTACAAAGGAGAAACAGCAAGCAAAAATCATTTCAGGTGGTGGATTTCCTCTACTCTTCTTACAAATAAAAGCTGTGTCTTGCTGCTACTGGACAATCTAGTGAATTTACCAAATACAAGATTCCTCCCATTTTCCTCCTACATGTCTCTGCTGTTGTGTCTATTATGCAAAGGAATTTATACAGAACAATTAATAGCCATTGAGAATGTGTTCCACAATGTTCAGCACCATTTTGATAAGAGGGAAGTATCTTCAGGTTCCCCAAGTGAGTTGCAAGACAAGCAAGAGTAAAGTGAGGATTTTTGGAGAGTTTGTTGCGGAGGTGAGTACAGAAGTACATATCAACACCTGTGCCACCAATCCCACCTCCCCGAATCAACCTATTGACACTGAAGAAATTGAAATCAACAATCCAAAAGAGATTTCCAGCTCCAACAAATGGAGGTGGGTCTGGAACCACCTGAAGGAAGAGAATGGTGTTGTTATCTGCCAGGTCATTAAAAAATCTGGCAAAATCTGCGGCCAAAAGCTCAAACAGGACAAGAGGAACTTGCATGGCCATCTACCACAAATATGTTGCCTAGCAGACCCACAACTCACCAAGAAGACAAAATTGAATTATATTGACATGCAGAAATGGAGCAAATTGGGATTTAAGCAAGCAAAGGTATGTATTTTTTTTACAATATTTATATTTTTTCAATCTTGACTTACAAATAACATTATAAACACTTGTAGCATGAATTGAACAACAAAACACTCAAAACTGCCTTGGTATACGTGATACCTGACTACAACCTACTGTTTGCAATTGTTGAGTGGAAATCTTTCTGAGAACTTGTTTGCCTCATCAACAAGGGGGTCATGCCCCTAGTCAACACCACCACCCAGGCATCCATCCAGAATCATGCATCCCAAATGCACCTATCATCCAAGAAAGCAATTCAGGCTGATTACCTGTCAAAGCAAATCTTGATCTCTTTCACTCGAGATGCCTGGTCAGCCCTGAATATTACTCTTTATGGCAGTAACTGCACACTTCATTGACAATAAATATGACATGTGGGACTTGACTATTGCCGTCCCACACACTGAAGGTACACTTTTGACTTCTTTTTAGACATTTGTAGATTTTTATTTTTTTTTGGGTTGCTTTTACCACAGGATGCCATGATTGCAAAACATTTACCACACTCTTTTATGAAACATTAAACAACTACTTAATCATCAAAAACTTACATACAATTACGGCTAATAATGCAAGCGTTAACACAAAGATGGCCAGAGAAGTCAAGTATCAGATCCCCCAATTCACATGAGCACAACCCAGATCCTGGGTTGTGTTGCCCATGTCACCAATCTAGCAGAAAAAATTGGGATAGCTTCCCTTGGCACCATTAACAACGTGCAAGAAGATAGGGAAGAGGGTACTGTGATGATATAGGTGAATCAACTTTTTATTTGGAAACATATTTATTGCAGCCAGTAGTAGTCAAAACTAGAAACAAAGAAATAAGAATGAACGTTAATCTTGTCACAACCAACACATACACTCTAGACAGAAACAGAAATCCAATCAAGACATCAAGAAACGATATTAAAAAAATTGATAAACAATAATTAACAAAATTCAAAGAACACAACAAATCAAGCAACAAGACAAATGGACTACACAGAATGAATGAGGACTAAAGAAAACAAAGCATTTAGTATGAGAAGCAGTGAAAAAACAAAATGGTAAGGGTATGATTTTTCTACCTTGATATCCTCCTCCAAGTATTCCCTAAAGCTCCTCCTAAACTGTTTTTTTTAGCTGATTGGAACCTGTATCCAAGTGATGCAGTTATGAGTGCTGATAGTTGTTTACTATTACCTGATGATTGAACAAGTCTTGATGTATATTGATTGAGATGTTTTGTTGACAAGTGTATAATTGAGACTGCTCTATGAAACAAAAGAGTTTCCTCCTCCATTCCATGTCACTGAGTTCACGCATTAGAGTCATTCATGCATATACATAACACATATGCATGTATCAATTATACCTGCAACAAGTGCAACAGCAACAATCAACCCAAGCCTCAATCTCATGATCAATCCAGCCACCTTACCACTCAATGCAAAAATCACTCTCAAACAAGTCCATGGATTATCAACCTGAGTTAGATTCTCAGCCAGCCAACTTGAACTTTTTGCAATTGCTGTTCAATCCTGCCAGCCCAACCTTCATGCAAATAAAGTCACATGCCTCAAGATAGACTTCTCAACTCAATGGAACTCTACATTTTTGATGTTTCAACAAGCCCTCTTGCTAGAACCCTCTTGTATGCACTTTTGCCAACATAATTCGGAAACAAGTGCACCTTTCTTTTGTCACCCCAAGAGTGGGCATTGGCTTGTGATATCATGAAGCTTCTTGAAATTATACTGACCTGCACCCAACATTGAAGGCATCCCACAAGAAATAAATGGCTACTTAAAGGAGAACATTGATACCAAGGTGGCCAAAGTCTTATTGCACTGGGCAAGTCACCAAAAAACTTACCCAACCCTTGCCCAACCCTTGCCCTGATGGCACATTGTTACCTTTCAATCCTGGTGACAAGTGCATCATCAGAAAGGGTGTTTTCGGGAGGCCGCCAAATTGCATCCTGGCAATGTTCTGCCCTGAAGCCTCAAACAATTGAGCAGCTTTTCTGTCTGAAGAACTGGTTCCAGGCTTTTGATGGTCCATTCTGATTTTTTTATTACAATTGAATAATAAATTGTGGCTGCCTGCAGCTCACTTAGTGATATAAATCAATATGAATGTTTTTTTTTTTTGTCTTTTGAGGCTGCTCTACTCAGAATACATGGTCACCAAAAGAAAAGACAAACTAAATGAAGAGATGAAAACATGTTCTTTTGTATATTTATTTTTGATTCTGTATTCTGATTCAGAATACACAATTGTTATTTGTTGCTGAAACTTGGAGGCACACAGACCCTGGGGCTGGGGTATTGTACACAGCCATCCCAAGCCCTGATATTGGGTTTATGCCCCAATTGTCAAGGTCCAGGGTCATGCCTTATGGACACCTTGGCTTCTGAACTCCAGGTAGTTTGGTGGAATGGTGGAAGGATGTTAGGATGCTTGGGGAATCTGATTTTCCTGGGTTAAGTGCTGGTTTTCACAGTTAGTAGGTGATGGCAAAGGTTCCTGGGAGTGAGATGGTTTATCAGCTGAGATCCTGGTTACATGGAGTCACAGGTGAACTGATAGCTGGCCATGCATCATGTTACAGTGGGGGCTAACAGAAATATCAAATTAAATCAGGCTGAAAAATACTTTGAGATCCATCATTAGGTTCACCCTGTGTATTAGTGCTAATGGCAGCAGTGGACTGAGCACCCTGAAGCAGTGTTGGGTCAATAGTTTTGAACACCTCACCAGGGAAGATTGTCTGAGAGATAGGATTAAGCATTGACTGCTCAGTTGTTTCAGCAGGAGGGGGTTTCAGAAGTAGCTGATGCAGAGTTTGGGAGTGCTGGATTTGCAGATGGTTCATTTGGAGAAAGAATTCCAGCATCCTGGTTGGGATTATTGGAAGGGGCTGCACTGGTGGAATTGGCAGGTACCACTGGAGTTGTTGTCTGAGCCTAAAGGGAAGCTGGATTTACTTGTGGTGCCTATTCCATTCACTTAACAGGTCAGCTTCTGGGGGCTGTCAGTGTCAAGGTAGTGATTGTAGAGAATTAAATCAACAGCTGTGGTTGGTTGATTAAGATTCCTTTATCCTCTGGTATTTCTCCAGTCTTTTCAAA
Organism: Puccinia novopanici; assembly: GCA_004348175.1. NCBI lineage: Eukaryota > Fungi > Basidiomycota > Pucciniomycetes > Pucciniales > Pucciniaceae > Puccinia > Puccinia novopanici. The sequence goes on from SMGU01004701.1 coordinate 14,104, forward strand.
GTGTTCAAAGGGCTGGAATACAATGAATTAGCCTGTCCTTGATTGGAATCAGAAATTAGAACATGTGACTCATTTTTATCAGAGGTTTGTATGTTACTGGCACATTCCCCAATCTTCCTCTTCAGAATCCTTGGGAGCTTGTATGGTGGCTTCTGCAGTGTGAATTTTATGATTCAATTCTTTGACTGTGATCTCATGGATTTCACTATCCAAGATTGGTTGATCTGAGTTGAGTCATTCAGGAACACTGGTACTCTTCATGGACACAGAACCATCCTCAAAAGTGGGTGCGATAAAGGGATGCTCTGGGGATGTCTTCCACTAACACCTGTAAATTTTTTCAATTGAATTCAACAGTCAGATTAACAGCAGGAGAGAAATGGAGGACAATTTACTGGGTGATGGAGTTGGAGGAGCTTGTGAGACAGTGGTGTGCAGGCAATAGGCAATGTTAGAGTGATTGGGATGCATGGTGTTTGAAATTGGAATATGAGTGGCAGTTCAAGTTTTGATGAATTGGAATACAAGAAATTGGATGATGACAGGGCGGAAGGTAAAAGAATGTCTCCTTTTTAGTTGTGATGGGAGTCTTGAAAGGGGCCATGAATACCATTGTGCAACCACAATCTATTGAATCATTGGATCAGCAGCTGACAAAGGCCTGAGAAAGGATTTGCTTGCTACTCATGTGTTGAATCAAACAACAGATGACAGAATTAATTTTCTGAAGCATACTAGATGATGTCAGACAGATACATGATAAGGTTAGCTGGGGAATGATAAATCACTGATGTTGTTGTAAACACAGTTTCCGCTTGCCCTGCAAACCAAGCATCATTGGGAACAATATGTCCCTGAGACACACTCCTCAACCCACAAAATTCTTGACTGACCAAGTGATACACCCAGCCTCTGCCAAGCCCTGTGAAGGGATGTCAAACATGAGAAACCCAGGCAGTGTGAACATTCAGGTGAGGTGAGACCTCTAGAACCAAAGTGGGGCTTTTATTGCACTAGACGGGAGAGAGAGATCTCTCATGAGTAACTACAACCTATAGCAGGATCAATGGTTCTGAGGAAGGAGTGAGACAAGAAGAAGAAAGCATGAGAGGAAAGAGAAAGGGGCCACTTACCTAGACGGGAGAGAGAGATCTCTGCCGTCCAGGTGGAGTGAATATCCAGCTTAAAGTCCTTGACGCTTCTGTAATCCTGAGTGTGACTCCTTTGTCAACCCCAATGAGTGAGGAGGGTTTACCAATGTACAGCCCAACATATCTGCTTGACTTCCAACATCATTCATCAACCCACTAGGGCCTGGGCCTTCAATCATTCTGGTCTCATTGAGTATTGGAGTATTTCCAGCTTCAGGAGACTGATAGGAGCTGCTTTGTTGACCCTTTCCACAATGCTTAGTCAAGTTACTGGCAATCCCTTTAATATTGACTTTGGGAATCTTTGAGATTGTATCTGGTTCAAATTTGGTGAGACCTTTCCAATAACTTTTCATCATAGCAATCTATTTGCCAATCAAGCACAACTCTAACAGCTCTCCCGATTGACTCAGTCAGTGTGGTTCCATTTTAAACATGGCTACATCTTCTTATTTGTATCAATTGTATTTGAAGAGTTGCTTGGGCTTGAGCAATTCCATCAAGAGTATGGAGGTCCTCCATAAGAGGAACACTCAACCATGCCAGAAGGATGCTCACTTGATCACTGCTCTCAGGCCCATCTTTGATATCTGAGTGGCAGTTTTGTCCTCCAGAACAACTGCCAATTGAGCATTATTATGAAAGACTTTATCAGCAGCTTGACTCTGTTGATCCTTAATCTACACATTTCATTGAGGAGGATCATATAAGCCCATTGCAAATGTCAGCATTGTGTTATTTATGCCAGAAGAAGTTTACGTACTTTTATCTCTGATACAGAGCTTTTGTTGATTTTACCAATTTGATCTTTTTGTAGTTGTCAGGGTTCATATATTGATATTGTTGAATTTCTTGTGACTTGTTCTGAAGCCACTGCCAAATCATATCCTCAGCTTGTGCAGCCTCTTTTTCACTTAACTTCATCAAATTGATAAAGCCATTAATCCACTGATTTTTTTCCAATCACTTCAATCACCACCAAGTTCCATACTGAATCCTCATTGTGGGGAAAATTCCATTGGAAAGTGAATGATGATATTCCAGCCACAGCTAGGGTTTGAACATCCCCCCTTTTGTCTGTAAACTAATTGGCCTCCCCCCTTGAATCAAGATCACCTTCCTTTGCAGCCAGTTGGAATGGGGCAGTACTTGAACAATAGAGAGACAGAAGACATCTTTATGACATCTTTCATGGCAGATGGGATGGAAGCAGTCTTGTCAGTACATGAATTTTTTTAATCAAGGATTTTCTTACTGCCTTGGTGGAACCCTATTGATGGGGATTGAATTGTAAAATGTTGATGTGGATTTTGTTGTGTTTTGAGAAGGCAATCCTAAGTGGTCCCAAAGTACAAATCTAAAAGAGGGGCAATGTGCTGGTTGCAGTAATCAAAAAAAGCCTTAGATGGGGAACCTGCAAATTCAACAATGTCAGGGAAGACATATTGGATGACATGGACCAGCTTATTGACAGTGGCTTTATTGTAAGGAGGATTAGGACGTAAAAAAAAAAATCAAGTCAACAGGTATGTTGGTGATAATAAAGGACAATTTCCGGGCTTCAGAGTTGTTATCAGAAAATCATCAAAGCACAGGTCTCCTGGCCATGAGAAAAAGAAGGGAAGGAATCATTATCTCCATCTGGGAGCATAATGAGTAATAATGAGAGAAAGGGGTGTGGGGGTTCTGACTCCTGAGAAAGATGTTTGTCCAGGGAAAGTGTGAGAGTGTTGATTCTGTCCTGTCTGAGGATATCCATGCATGAAGTCATTTTGAGAAGAGTGTGAGAGAAGTGTTGCCTAATTTGGAAGCCAAATGGGGTTTGCTGGGTATGCCAAGGAAAGTGGCCAAAATCTGGTGTCTGTCCTAAGCCATCGTAATTCTGGGGGTTAAGCCTAGATCCTGGGTCTAAGGTTACTGATTATTCCTCTCAAACCTGGTGATTTATCCTCCTGAAAAATGGGAAATCGATTATCTTGAGATCCAGTGGGAAATCCAATATACTGTAAGGGGTGACCTGGCATAAAATGGGCTTCTGATCCTGATTCTGGGGTGATAATTGGAAAAAATTGAGCCCTTTGGTTTTGAGGGCTGAAAAACAGGATTACCATACCCTGGGCTAATGGGGGAGCAGTTCTGATGGAAATATCAGGAGGGGGTAGGGTTGGGGTTGAAGTTCTTCTGACAGGAGTTTGAGCAATGACAGCATAACTGTGGTGGATTATAGGATATGGTGAGGATTGAGAAAAGCTGTGATAGACAGGTTGGACAAGGCTTGAGGTTGCGGATGATTGGCTGCATGGTGAGATTTAGTGGGAGGATGGGATGCTTGGACATTTTGATGTTGCATTTAGGCTGGAACTTGAACAACTCAGTGATTCTGTGCAGTGGAGGAATGTGATAGTTGGACAATTTCACATCACATTTGGGTTGAAAGACAAACCAGCTTATACCTGATATGGGGCTGTGAGACAAAGTGGTACAGTGATTTGGATCTACAATGATCAGAGGAAAACAACGGGATGTCAGTTTGGGCAAGGGCAAGAGGGAAGAAAGATGTTGATCAACATTGTCATCTCTGGAGGGGGATGGAAAAAAGTTTGCACTATTAATCTTGGATTAATAGTGGTGTAGCACTATTAAACCACTACAAACATTAAGTACATTCCCAGCATGGACAACAGGTGAGTGACATGGGACAGTGGTTAGTCATACAGTTGTTACATATTTTTTTTGTTAAAAACCTCATCTGCCATGCATTGCCACATTAATATTTCTATTGTTTCATCTTTTATTTATTTTTGAGTGCAGAAATATAAAAAAATAAAAATAAAGAAATATGCAATTATTGAAATAAGAATGTGGCAATGAAGAATGTGGCAATGCATGGCAGATGAGCAATGTGAAGAGGCTCTACATTATGTGACAAACATTTACCAAAAAAATTGTGTAAGTGCTGTATGACTAACCACCTCCCCATGTCACTCAACTGTTGTCCATGCTGGGAATGTACTTAATGTTTGTAGTGGTAATTACTGTTGCTGAACATTTTCCACCAATCTCAACGCAAATGATCTCAACTCACAACATCATGTCACATTCCAATTAATCCAGCACTTTGGCCGACCAAAATGTCAATGTAAAAACGCGCAAGGTCCTTAACATTTGCAAGGCAATATAAGACAAAGGTTTGGATCCTACAAAATTCATCACGAGCTTCCTGACATTGAAGAATATTGAGCTGGCCTGCAAGCAACACTTTTGGGGGACACCTGAAGGCATAACCTCAATGGTTGGTGTATTAGATACAATACGCAACCTTGTTGTCAGTCAAAATGGTGGGGCCACTACCTGGGAAGATTATATCATGACGCAAGTGAGTTCTTTCATGCATTTAATTCTTTTAATAATCTTTAGTGCATTTATTCTTTTAATCATTCTAAATTTTGACTCATTCCCTTGGTTTTATCAAGGCGCAGCTCAGGTCGGAGTTAGCAACTGCAAAGTCGCATGATTCCTTGTTTGTCAGTTCAAAAACTGTACCACCTGCGTCCTTTTCCATTGAAGCAAGAACTTCTCGCAACACTATGTCTAAGGAAGCTACCTTTCTGTACAACATTATTGCTTCTTAATTCACTTCAAGTAATGTGATCTTCAAAAAGACAAGGATGAAGATTCTGCTTTTGACAACGATGCCTCCGACTCATCATCAGAAACCAATTCAATAGATGGAGCTGATGTCCATCAGGCATCCAAGGACAATCAAACTGTGATCAACCTTGGGGAAAGGCAATTTTGCAGGGGGAATGCAGTGAGTGATGATCCATTGGATTGTAGTGGTATTAAATTCTTACAGATAGATGCTACCATCTGTTCAATGGTTCTGTTTGCTTCAAATAGATGAGAAAACGGCCTCCAAATGTCCAATGCCCTTTTGTTCCTAGCCTGTGGCATAACCGAGTGGGTCAACCCTTATCCCCACTACCTTGGCCTCACATGTAGTTGACAGACTGGCATCAAATCCCTCAACTCTCTCGCCTCCCATGCAAAATCCAATCTTCAATTGGTATTCAAGAACCCTGTGCCCCTTGGTCAGTCAATCTGCATTGACAACATCGACTTCGAGGAGAGGGTGCATTCAAAAAGTATTGCAAAGAAGAACCACACCTTTTTTGGCACATGGGGGTATTTGCATACCATCAATCCTGAGCTCCTTAAATCAGTCTCTTCAGCTCATCTAACTTTGCAAGTGTATAAGGATGCAATGTCAACCACCCACAATCAACCGATCCACCCAGGAATGTTCGCAACATCAAACAAGACAAACATCACTTTCCAGAATGTCCTCAAGAGTCAAATCACCTCCGTCTTGCTAAAATACCTTGCCAAGTGCTTGACTAAGTCTCTCCTGACACATGCCAAACCACCCGTAATTGACCTCATTTCTCCTGTCAAACCCCATATCACTATGATGAAGCTGATGGTAGCTTCCGACAATTCATCTGCAGGAGTCACCAAAGTCTTCAAGGGATTATCCTAGCTACTGGTCTGCCTCTAAACAAATTATTTGTTCAACTGCGTGTGATAGAAGGGGATCCTGGAACATGCAGTCTAATCAAAAGCCTGCACTTGCTTCAACAACCTAACCCGTATCCCAATGAGAGTCTCTCTAACTGCTTTTCAATAATTCAGCTCAGTTATGAAAGTTCAGCCGCCTTCGCTTCCCCAACATGAACTCTCAATGACCTGTGGCACCATTGATCAGGTGGTTGAAGAATGTTACAATCAGTTTTTCTCTCCTATTGCTCTGGATAAGGCAAAAAAAAAGACAATACAAAACTCACTCAGTTGATTCTGCACACTTGTGACTTTGCGACGGTATGTGAGTGTGACAAAGCCATGCCACATGGGGACATTGGGCAAGTCATGATCATATGGAAAATCTGGTGTATCATGGCCCAAGGGATGAAGGGAATGAGCCGGTATGGGATTCATCTCCCTCGAATGGTTTTGCTTTTGACTCAGTTTCTTCCGTCAGGCATGCAGAGGGTACTGCTCCACTCATATCTCATATCACCTTCTGGAAGTTGTGGCCATCTTATAGCCAAAGATCATTATCTGGAACTCCAGAATTACTGGCTCAAAAGTACTTTTTCAATTGAACTGGTACGTGAACAAAGATTGTGCATCTAATTATGGACAAAATATCCATCAATGTCACATTAGTAAGTCATGTGATTTATCATGATTTTTCAAATCAACCAACTACCTCTCATTTTTCAACATTATGATTACGCAACACAGCTTCAATCAATGCTCCAACAGGCTAAATATCTTTTGGACCAAGAGTACAAGTACCAATCACACCCAAACAAGCTATCACCATTGGATATACAAAGGTATTTGCGAATGTCACATCAATACAATCTATGTTGTCAGAAAAAAAAAAACCAAACACTGCATCAAATACACCATCAAAAGTCAAACAGGACACAAAGGATTTTGGTTTTTCTCAGACAATTACACAAATTGCCGCATCAAAATCAACAGCCTCAACCCTGCGGCAGCTTTACATTATCCTGAGGCCAAAGACAAAGATGAAGTATGTAACACTCATTCTCGTAGTCCGATCATACTTTTGGCTAACAGTTCAGGACTAATGTTGGTTACGTCCATTAAAGGTCTGATAGTTTGAGTCTGCTGAATGTTCAATTTGTCTTGGTGGTTGTTCAATCAAAATTGATTGGGCACCTGTTATGTCTTGACACTGTGTGACGTGTTTAAATGTTTTTGGAGTTGGTCTTTTGCAATTCTTTTCTTCTTCTGAACCACCTTTTTCTGTGCAAGCTTAAAGAGACAATTGTGTTCCTTTCTCATGGCTGAGTCCCTCTTCTTCTCCAGTGTATCTGCAATCATAACAAACTTCTTCTTTGCGCGTAAAACTTGGGCGAGTTCCTTCATATATAATGTTTGGTTTGCGTGCAGCATCTTCCGTTCTTTTTCACTAGCTATTGCCATGTAAGCATCTCCTGCCGGAAGGCCTGACTCATATTCTTGAGGCATTGAACGTGGCCTGTAAAAATCTCTCTGCCAATCACTCAATTGAGAACCTCATCCGACTGCTTATCCTCATGTGTGACAACAAATGCTTAGGCCATACCAATTGGGAATGCCATGTGTGCGTGTACCAGAGACAAAGAATTATCAAATTGATCATTGTACTCTTTTCCAAACCCTTCACACCAGAATCAAGCATAATCTTCCAGGACCCCATCTAGATGCTTGGATGTTTGACCAGCCTTAAACATTGAAATTGTTTTTGGTCTCTCAGAACACGTGTTTCCAGGTATATCAGCAATGGAGGTGGGATCTTCAACAAACACCTCAAAATTCTCAACAGTGACATGAATCATCTTTTTCCAAGAAGATGGCCACACTGCATTACAATTTGAGCACCGGCACACGGGGAAGCTTTTGTTCTTCTCTTTTTCTTTCTCTCACAAAACATTTGGATGATTCACATCCAACGGTATGTACCCTAGCCTGTATCAATCAAGTCAATACATAATGAGATCAATCATTTATATAACATGAAACCACTAACAAATTGTCAATTGAAAATGCAACCCTCAAGCATATGTTAGTGATTGCTAGTGCATCCATTCTGTCGTTGTGACTTTGGAACATTTGATTATCAAACTGATTGAGGTTGTTTTTCCCATTTCTCCTGTTTGTCTCCACAAATAAAATAGCCAGACCAGGATTCTCACCATGGCCACATCTACCAATCATCTGGAATATTACTGTACTGGGTCACCTTGACCCACATGCACCACCCAAGATACTTGCTTCCAATTTTGTCCAAGGCCCAGTGCCATTGTGCTTGAAACAACGGGGAATTTTCCCTGCACAAAGTCATTCACAATGTCTTCCTTTGCCTTATCTCCCATACAAGCATGAAATCATCTGGCAAACGTACTGGTTGGATTTAGCTCGCCATTCGGACTTCTCCTAGCTTCATTAGCAACACACAACCCTTGCCAAGTCAAGTTCCGAGTTGTCAAGTAGATTAGAGTTGGTACAAACAGAATGGCTGGTATTATTGAGTGAGGACCAAAAATGTTGAGTAAATTGTCACAGGATGCAAGGGACTAGTGCTGCATCGGGATCCTCACTATGGTTATTTCCTTCCGACTCAGCTTGCCATGTATCAAATTCATATTTTAGCTTTGGAGGATGCCGTCAATCACCACTGGACAACAAGTGGCAGATTGAACAAGAATTGGCACCCCATTTGTTTCCAGCAAACAATCCGCCATACTACTACCATAGCAGGGCCAGAAAGCACCCACATTGTGATGTTTACCGTGGCAGTTCAGGCCTTTTGATTTCCCACTTTCCACCAAACCCCACATGTAAATCATGTGTGCTTCATCCACAACAGTCAGAACTAGTTGAGACTGGAACAGATTGTCAAAAAATATTTGATGGAAAATTGGACTTGTGAGGAGTCCTTTGGGGCTTTAAGTTGTGAGGAGTACTTCGGGGCTTTAAGTAAACAATCAGTCAATGTTATCCTAACACACATATCTCAATGACCACTCACCAAATAAGTAAAAGAATATGACCCTGTTGAGACTTAAACTCATCCCTGTCTCAAATCTATTCCCTCTCTCTTTTCTTTTCTTGAGTCATCTTATGCTGAACTGGTTTGTACTCATCAAGTAGTCTGTTTTTTGTATGATGCACTTAAGTAGTCAACGCACACTAAGTAGTAGTAACATCATCAACTCATTTCTCTAAGATCTTTTTCCTGCCTTTTCTCAGCCTATAATCTGACTCTAAACTTAGCACTAAGGATTAACGACCCGCTGTTGTTATGTTTATTCACTTTGTTTTCTTTATTATTTTCTCATTACCACAACTTGACCTATTGTATCTAGCCTATAAAAAAAATAGTCTTGACCAAGTAATCAAGTTGTTGGTTCTTCCTCATTCTCTTCACATTCCATCTTTGAGCTGCATCCTGTGCGCTATTCATCCTCACAGTCCCCAATCACTTCTCACTTCATTTATCTTGCTCACCTTCAGCTCGACATCCATCTTTTATTTCAATAGACATACCCATTTATTATTTCCTGTTCAGTTTTCTCATTCAGGCACATTTTTGTTAGATTGATTGCACTGAGGTTCAAAGCATTTTTCTCTAGAGTGCCACCTTTGTTGCGCAAAGTCATTGGGAAATAATAATGATTAAACATGTAACCAATGGTCTACCATGGCGCATTTATAAATATGATGGGACTTACCTGGTTGTCTCCCAGCGAATCCAGTGGGTTTAAGACCAGAATTATTGGCTTGTGGATTTCTGCAAAGAGACAATGAAACATCTCTGCATTTTGTGTCTTTCCAAACCCCAGCTAGTACAAATGTGTGATTCTGCTTGATTAGAGACATCACCGCTTCAACCTGTAACCTCTTTGGCTCCTGCTGAAATCAGTCACGTGCACGCTCCTCAACAGAAGAAAACAATTGGTATTCATCTAGGTCCTTCAATGAGTCATCCAATGCCACACAACGACAAACCATCCCTCTGAAATTGCCGGTGTCTTGAAGTGCTGGGCTGAGTGGGCAATTATGATGAGCTGGACCTTGCATCCCTCTCACGTCATGTAAGGATTTGACAGGCTCTCACAATGGTCAGACCAAGCATGAGAAACATGTCAAATAAGCTAGATAATGCTCTTTGGCCATCTCGCGCCGAACCCCCGAAATTGGTCATTTGGGGAGTGTTTGTTTCTTATTTTGTTGAAGGAAGGAGAAGTAGAAAAAAATAAAAAAAAATACAGGAGGAAACAGCAAAATCATGGCTTTTCACTGATTGTTTGGATTATAACAACCTTGATGCTTATTTTGATGACCAGTCACTCAGTGAGGGAATTCCAACAAAGTGATTTATCCAAACTTCTGACTCAATGTGGGGCAACTCTAGTCACTTGTTCATTGGCAACCTTATCAAACTGGGAGAATGAAATCAATATGCACTTTAGGCCCCAGTCAATCCCATACATCATCTTCCATGGGAGAGATCAACAACACATTACTAGAGAGCAGTTTTATTTGTGACTTGCTAGAGAGCAGTTTTATTTGTCACTTGTAGTTCTGACAACGTACAAAATGATTGGCACCAGTGGAAACCCCCCCATAGCAACTAGATCACAATTGAGTCTCTGCAGATAACCTGGTACCATATTGTGTTGGATGAAGTACAGTGAATAAAACAAAGAGTTTATCCACTACTGTTTCACAAGCATAGTCTAATCTTATTTGTTATACAAAGTATAATACGGAGTCCAAATGCCAACAAGGACGGCCAAGATCCAAAAACTCCAAGCCAACCATATGCTGTGCCTCACCGGGACACCCTTCCAAAATCGCCTAAAAGATATTCAAAGCTTGATAATTCTATTGAAGATCTGGCCCTGGAATCAATATTGGATCTGGAGACAGTTGGCAACTGTCATGCAATCCAAAGATTGAACTGCCTGATGGAGGAGGACAAAGGAAGTGTTATTGAATCTTCCAAAAAAGGTTGAAATGTTTGGTGAGGATGGGTGAGCCGTGGGAGGGATTTTCTAGGGAACTTCACAAAGAGTTCATCAACTCCATTGGATGACTTCAAATGTCTGGTGAACCATGGGACCTAGGGGAATTCTTCAGGAAACTGATGATGATTCAGCAATACAGTTTATGGAAATGTGAATTTATTCATCACTTGCACCAAGGGCTAAATTCCATGATGAAACTGATGAATGGATTGTGTTGACAAAGAATTGAGACAGCAGTCAGACACAATGACATCAATTCAACAATGCTTGTGGGAACTCTGCCACCATCCAGGAGGGACGAAAATCTTGGGCAATTTCTGTCAAACTCTGAGTGCAATGTGCTAATTGAGTCCATACAAGCTGACGGGGAGGAATTGATTTGGGATGTGCTCGAAATGTCTATCTGATGGTGGGTTGGTTTTATTCTTGATTCTAACATTCAAAAGTGACAAGACTTATATGGAGGAGCCTGGATGGAAGCCGGTGATAGAGGCTCAGGCTGTGGATTGCCTGTACCAGCTTGGACAAGTGCATGAGGTTCATGTATATCAATACTATAATGTAGAAGGATCACTTGAGATGAATATACACCAGGTTCAGAGAAGTAAGGGAGAATTGGCCGTATGAGTATAGGCTTTTTTGAAACCTTTTTATCAAAACAGAAATACAAGGCCAAAAACTGATTCCTCAAACTGCGTTGTTATTTTCAGACTGAATGTACCATTGCATGGGAATGAGGATTATGAATGTGCACAGTTGTTGATGAGTAACCTGACGACATAGAATGTGATGTAGTAGGACGACTTACTAAATTTTTGGTAATGGGCAACAGTTTGGAGAGATTGATGTCCGACCTGATGGAAAGTAGTTGCTTTTCTTGTTTGGAAAGGATGGAGAGATACTTGTAACAATAACAGTTTATTGGGAGGTTTAATGGAACATTGTGAAAAGGTGTGCTGGCTAGCTGTGTTGGAGAAGGCTTTCGTATTTGTTCCAGAGTAAAGATTTGCACGTGAAGTGGCCCCTGCATTGTGATCATTTTGTTGATGTTAATTTTATTGAGATAGCCGGCAAGCTTTCTAAATTCTGTGGAGCGCCAACTCAAGGGAATTCTGAAGAGAACCATCTTGGAAAGGACCTTGGTATCTGAAGAGCACTTGATCACATCAAAGAGTTACATTTCATCAGGGGAGATTGGTAGGGTGGACAAAGCATCTTGCTGGTATTTCTGGAGCTGGGGGAAGAGGAATAGTTGAATGTAAGAAGCAGAAGAGTAAAACATAATGTTGTTAATTCTAAACTAACTTGTGATTGTAATTTGGTTTTCTTTTGTGATTTGTTCTTGCTGGCTATGTGTTGTGGGGAATTTTGACCCAATCGTAAACTGTTCTTCCTCCTGACAAACCAATGTTGAAGAATCCCGGTTTGCAACAAGTTGTTGGAGGAATGAGTTGGATCAATATGGAACACTTTGAAAGTTGGATCAATATAGAACACTTTGAAGGCACCAGCTTGATTGGTGTGGCTCCAGTGTTTGAGGATGAATTGGGATAGCAAGGTGTTTGAGTTGCCTTCCCAAGGTTCATCCCAGGCAAAAGTCAAACCTGGAAATTTTGAGAGATTGAGGGGATTTTCTCAGTGACTTTGGTTGTTGCCAAGGGAGGAATATTGTTGATAGGGTGTAGCAAGATTGGAGGCAGTGAGTAGGTTGCTTGGAGAGGGAGGTTGCATCCATTTGTCTGATGGAGTCTTGAGATTTAGCTCCAAGAGAGTGCGGGTGAAGGAGGCAATACAATGACAAATAGGTGCATTGGAATTGGGGGAGTACTGTGGAAAAGAGCTTCTGAAGTTTGCGGCTGCTTGTTGGAGGCTTTCTGTTTGGGAAGTAAGCTCTTGGCAAGGATGGCATGATAAAACAAGAATGTGTTGATGGTGAGGGGACTTGGGTGAACAAGACAGAGTGTTTAAATACTGTGAAGATTTATCTGTGAGTGTCAGTTGAACACAACCTGGACAAAGGTAGCAGACATGATGATGTATGCTGTCTATGAAGGGGATCTCAAGAAGAGGCATGGGCAAAGGGTTGGAATTTTTTCAATGCATGAAAGGGTCTTGCTTGGTTGGTGAATGATTCCACCACAAGTTGTTTGGATCTGATGGAGGTAGGAGAGGCAATTGTGCTGGTGGGTCATGCTCATGTACAGCCGTACAACTGTGCGTCACAAGTGGGGACTGAGTGAAAGGAACCTGTTCATTGCAAGTGTCAGGTGAGATATTTGGAAAGGTTGGGGGACAGGCAAGGATGACCAAATCACCTATATATTGGGTAGACACCCATAACATACGGAAGCATAACAACAATGAAACCAGGATTCAGACTCATGAAAGAATGGGTGGGGGACCAGAGATAACAATGGATTCTCATTGCCAGGTTAGATGATGGACAGAGGATTTCACCAGCAACAAAAGGGAAGCTGCATCAAGTCAAGAATATGGTTGATTAACCAACCACAAAATTTTCACTAGAAGTATAAAAAGCCTTTGGATTTGATCTCAATGAAATAAGACATTCTTTGTGAGTTATCTAGAGAACCATAACACAGAGAGGGACACAAGAAGGGCTTTGAAAGTGGCAACAAGGAGTTTTTACACAGGATAGCAAGTTCCAAACTCAAGACAGGAAGGACCAATTCTGTTTTCTACCATCCAGGAGCCAGCTACAACAGACGCATGGAATATCAGTTGGGTGCAAGGTGTGGAATTGGCAGAGGAAGAAAGTTACTTAGTGGGTGTCTTGGGGAGCTCATTTGTTATGAGAAGAGCCAACTTATTTCAAAGGTATTTTGACAACAAGACCTTTCCCGAAATGATTGTCAGAAAAACCAATTTGAAGAGGAAAAATGAATGGGCATACCTTTACCCAGTCTGTTTCTGCGTGCATCCCAGCACACCTTCACATTGGGAACTGCAGGTCTGGGTATCTTATGGTAATACGCCAAGCTATCCAACTTTGTCAGGTATATCAGCAGCACCAACAAAAGCAATCTCAGAGATATGCCAAGAAGAGGCAGGTACCGTTGGATCAGCCAGCAGGAGGAGAGGCTGGCCAACAAGAAGTGATTTTTTCATTCATTCTTGTTTCTCTCGGCTGGTTTTATGGCTCACATATTCAATACATGCACTGCAAAATAAACTGGCTCAACTACCTGCAGTTGACATGCAGAAAGTCCAAGGAAGCTTGTGGTGTTACTCAAACCTTTCTCCAAGAGTGATTCAACAAAGCTTTGATGCACAGTGACTGTGCCAAAAAATCTACATATGCAGACAGGTGGAGTTTGGATGGCAGCTTGGCTGGAGCATGCTGCATGTCAACTGCAGGCAGTTGACTGAGTTTTTTTTTGCAGTGATGCAGGCTAGTGTAGCCAAAAAAGCACCAGAAACTAGGGTTGAACAGAACATGCGCCCTTGATCCTGCAAGAAGCCTTGTGCAAGCAGGTGATGATCCAGACAGCCAAAGCAGTGTATAATGGAAAGTTGACAAAACAAAGAGCCAAACAATTTTTAGAACACACAAAAGAAAATGTTAAGCTTCTTGCTAGCATCTAAAGCTCACAGCATGCAATCCACATCAACCCCAGCACAATCATGGCTCGAATTCCAGCAAACCGTAAAGCTGTGTTCCATAGACCTGGCCTAGAACCCACAATCACCACTCAAGCATGTTGCAACAAGTGCTTTGCGCTGTACCCAATGGATTCAGACAAAACTCAGTGTTCAAAAAAGTTTTATTCTGAATCCCAGTTGTATGATCAATGGGTGAAAACCGAAAAAATCATCCCAAAATGCAGTCAAGATTTGTGGAGTCCTGGCTAAAAAAAGAAGAGGAAACCTGTGAGAGAGTTTGTTTACGTGAAGCTTACAACTTGGCTAAAGGATTGGCTTTCAAATCCCCAATTTGAGTCTGCCTTGGATGCAAATCTTGTAGCCATTGACAGGGGTGTGTCTCGGGAGATGGAAGATGTTTGGCATGGACAAGTCTGGCTGGATTTTCCAAACAATGATAAGGGAGAGGGACAATTTACTGAACACTCTAGAAACCTTGTATTCAGCCTTTATCTGGACTGGTTCAATGTGGGAGGGAGCATCAAATCTAGGAAAACACAATATAATTGGGTCCATCACATTGGTCTGCCTTAACCTGCCGCCAACTCATTGCTACAAGGTTGAGAACATGTATCTCTTTTTGGAATCATTCCTGGCCCTACTGAACCAAGTCTTGAATAAATCAATCACCTTCGGAGGCCACTTGTCAAAGAACTTCAAATCCTTTGGATACCAGGTCACTTCTTTAGCTTGACTGCAGCCTTGCCACAAGGCAGGATGATATTAGTTGTTCTCTTCCCCCTAATAGCAGACCTTCCAGCCCTTCACAGAGCAGCAGGATTTGGAAGCCATCAAGCAAATATGTTTTGTTCATTTTGCCTATTGGAAAAGAAGGATATAGAGGAGACCAACATTTTCAAGTTCCCCCTCCGTGATCATGATCAACACATCAAACATGCAACAGAATGGCTGGAGATGGACAACCATACCGCATGAGAAAAACTTGTGAAGGAGTGCGGGGCAAGATGGAGTGTGCTGAATGAGCTCAAATAATGGCAACCTATTGAATATTGCACCATTGAGCTGAAGCATGCCTTGATACAATCTCAGGGATCACAGTTTACAATTTTTCTCACTCCCAGCCGCTGCAGCAAAACTGAAGAATATGCAGAAAAAGGATATTAGGTGGCAAAACAACCAGTCATATACAGAGCCATCTTATACCAACAAATTTGGACCCAAGCCAAAGGAAATCCTCTAGAAAGAGAAAGGAAAGAGAAAGCAGGAGCCAAGTCCTGAGGCATCTTCAGTTGAAAAACCAACCAAGCGGACTCAAAAACAAGATCAGGGTCAAGCTTCTGGATCCCGTCAACCACCTAGTTTGCCCATAACTCATGCTGGTGCCTCATCATCATCAGGCTCCAGCTCAACCAATGAAACCTAGACTTCAGAAAACTCATCCTCCCCCTCATATGACCTGTGACTGAGGAAGAAGATAGTTTATGATATGATTGAGCCGGAATTGGGTGGAATGGACTATGATTCAGATGGAAGTGACACAACCATCAACCCCAAAAATCAAAAGGAGGCTCGGGAAGATGTGGCAAGAGACCCCAATTGTCCCAAACTCACACCAGAGGAACTTGCAGATGTTGTCAGGCGGACCATGTTGTGATGTTTTGTCGAGATTTCTTTTTATCACAAAATCAATATGCAGCCAGTAGTAGTAGACTAGAAACATAAAAGAAGATCAATAAAAGAAATGAGAGCAATCCAACAAGAAGAAACAGAGACGTAAGGACAAGAGATACTAATAGTAACGAAGTTACAACCAATGCGTTTCAAGACACAAATCACAATAACACGACAACGACAACACTATTGATGACAGCTATGAAACACAGACTTCTTAGTGATTTCAACAACAATCTTGTGAATGATGAAAGTAATTAAAAATACCTCTCAAACTACTAGCCCGGTTCACATAGGGGATTTTTAGCAAATCCGTAACCGCACGTCAGCAAGCTTTCCCAGCCCAATTGGCTGGTGCGTCAGGTTATAGTTTGCTGATGTGTTACGGATTTACGTCCTATGTGAACCGGGCTACTACAATTGTTTTGAAAATCTCTCCTCCTGAATTCCTGTTTTAGTTGACTGAATCTGAGTGATGAGTTGTACAATTGTGAGCAATTGAGTTGAAACGAGTTACAGTTGTGACTGATTACCTGTTGATCTTGAGTCTTTGCTTGAGTCTTGACTTTCAATGAATGTTCTCAGTCGTTGAGATGTTTTCTTGATGAATGGTTCTTGATGAGTTTTTTTGATGCTCCAACTTTCCCCCTTTCCATCTCCTCCCACCATTAATCCCACCTCTTATGCATATGCAAAATGTCAATTATACCCTTGACACACCTCCTTAATTGACACTTTTGAGCGTGAGTTGCTTATGAGCAGCTGCCACCTCAATTGTCCCCAGCTGTTTAGACATAATGTCTGCAATCATCTCTTGAGTAGATATATTGGCAAGTTTGAGTTGATTTTTTGCGACAATGTCTCTGAGATATTGATAGCAAATTTCAATATGCTTTGAGTTTTCCGACAAACATAATTCTTGGCTGATGATCACGGCTCCAGAATTATTGTTTCTAATTGTAGGAACACCAACTGGTATCATAATGTCAATGAGAAGATTTTTTAGCCAACAAATCTGCTTAGCACAAACATTGATCGAAATAAATTTGGCTTCCGTTTTTGACTAAGCGACTACTGATTGCTTCTTTGATTTCCAGCATATCAAATTTCCTTGAAATTGAATGGCATAGCCGGTAGTTGATTTTTTATCTGGATTGGACATTGCATAGTCAGCATCTGCAAAACCTAGCAGATCCCCCGGACAGTTTTGATTGCAGAGTTCAAGACCAAGGTGTTTTGTACCTTTGACGTAATTGTAAACAATGTCAGGGCAAGAGTGAATGGCCAGATAATTGAGATATCCCACTGCCTTTTGCATGATGGCAGCATTGAATGGTTAAGTGTCAGCCTCTACTTGAACGAGTGCATTTGTAGGAAGTGGGGTTTCACGGAATTGGCATTCTTCATGCGAAATTTGTCCAGAATCTTGTTGATGTAGTTCTGATGATGAATAAAGATGGAATTAGTATTCCATTCAATGGTGTATCCCAGATGATGCGTGGGTTTTTCTTTGATTTTAATTTTATATTTGTTTTGCAACTTGGAAAGAAACGAAGTGATGACACAATTGTGACCTACAATCAGGCCATCATCCACATAGATGTGAAGGAACAGAGTTCTATCCACATTAAAGAACAACACATCATCCATGATTGAGGGAGTATGTCCAAGATTTTGAGCAGTGTTTGTTAAGTGTTGCTTCCACATGCAAGGCGCTTGCCGCATCCCATACAACAACTTATTCAACTTCCACACCCAGTTTTCCTTTCCCGGAACCTTGAAACCAGTCATTTGTTGAACATACACCTGTGCATCCATCTGACCATGCAAGAAAGCTGTTTCAACGTCAAATTGAAACACCGGCCAAGAGAATGAATATTGCGAAATCAAGAGCAAAACTTTGAACATTTCGATGCGACCAACAGAAGCATATGTTTGATAATAGTGAATCATATGTTCTTGATGATTTCCGAAACCAACCCATCTGGCTTTATGTCTGATCACCTCATTGGCTTCATTGAGTTTCTTGGATAGCACCCACATTCCACCAATGATCTTCTCATTTTTAGGAGGAGGAACAAGATCACTGGTGAAATGAGTGAGTTGAGATGCATGTTCCTTTGTCATTGCTTTGATCCATAACAGTTTCTCAATTGTGTTGTAGCTCCATGTTATGTAAGATGTACATGAACTACATATGTCATGACTTTCTATGACACTTACATACTAGTTCTATTTTCTCTCAACTTGACCTCATCTGTACTTACATAAAATCATAAATATAAATACACCTTGTTTTTCCTCTATTTTCCAATGATCAAAATATTATCTCTTTTCTCCTTTTTCTCATCACATCTTTAGGTTTTGGCCCTTTTAAATTGGACTGGCCATAGCGTCGGTCATAGACACTGATTGAACAAGATTCACAATATCAGGTTGTTCATCTAAACCACCTGGCATTTGAGGTCCCCAACAACGATTTGACAAAATATTTGACGGATTAATGTCACTTCGGATTTCTTGTCTCGGTCGACAATCTGCAGATTCCCATTCCCAGGAAGGACAAAGTTGTTGCAAATCCCTGGAAGACATGCTGAAATGTCTACCTTGATTGGGCGGAGCATTATCAGATGGATCAATATTTACCAGACGTACAGAGGCAATAGACTGATTTGCATGTTGTTGACCCAAACATCGACAAGCAGCTCATTGAAGAACATTCAAGGCCTCAGTTTCAAATGACTGGTCAGAATCATTTTTGTCCAAACTTGAATTTGAGGATGGCAACGGATGATCTTCTGCTGAACCTGGAGTCTGATTGGAATTTGACTCATTGGGTACTTCCTCAGATGGTGTATGTTTCTGAACTGGAATTGGCAACCATGCTGATTTGGGTCTTGTTGTAACTGTCAAGAGGGACTATTTGCGGAAGTGTGAAAATGTCCTTGAAGAGTTGTTTCTTGTCCGGAGACACTTCAACTGACGGAACGACATAATCACCATTGATCATAACTTTATGTAAGACCGGGTCCAAAAATTGACATGCATCTGACATTGGTTCAAAACCAAGAAACCAGTGATCGACATCTTTGTTATGCTTAACAAGAACTGATGTTGGTGAGACCCAATTTAACAAGGCATGTGGAAGTACATTCAGCACAGTTGAAGCATGTAGAGCTGCCTCATGCCACATTGCCAACGGAACCTGAGACTGTAAGAGCATACATTTAATCTAATTGTCCAGAAGAACACCATTAAAACATTCAGCTACACCATTGGTTTGAGGGCTATTGGCTGGTCCACGTTCTATTGATATTCCCAGACAATTAAGTTTCTCCAAAAAGACAGTAAGCTGGGATTTGATTAAGCTTGTTTTTAATTTCTGCAAAGAAATCCAACAGCTTGTTCTCCAAATCAGACTTCAGTTGTAAATGGTAGATTTGGTTAAATCTAGATGCATTGTCTATGATCACCAGAATGTATTGGAAACTGTTTAGATACTGGAGTATTTTGGAGAATGTCTGTATGCAATCAATGAAACGGAATTGATGATGATGGGAGTCAACAAGTATGGGGAGAACGACGAATTTTGACTTTCATGCACGCGTCACACTGAGAGCTTTTAGTGTAGCTGCCATCAGTAATGTTATTTTGCTTGATGAACAAGTCAACATATCAATCTGAGGTGTGTCCCAAGGCATAATGCCAATTGAATTCCAAATCAAAGAATTTGCATGTTGGTGATGCAAACGTAATCTGACAACAGAGCTAGATATAATTTCCCAATCCTAGGAAACATGGCAACAATTTTTCTCAGCAGCTTTGATGATATACTGATCGCCTTTGAATTGAGGTTTTAATCCGTGATCATTGAGCTGTGAGCCCAACAGAATGTTAGTGCATCCACTTGGAACGTAATACACCGGATTAATGTGATAGTCTCCAAGTTTCAACATTCCGTCATGTGTTGCGGCCACTGGTGACAAGAATGTATTGAGATAATGGTTGACCATTGGTTGGACGTTAATTAATAACTTGAGATTAATCACACAGGATTGAGTTGCTCCAGTATCAAAAACTAGAAATTGGGAGAAATATTCTCTAGATGAATTTTGAACTGTAGCAATGAAAAAATTCGAGTGATCTGATCCTATCTCAAATGGTCCACGTGGTTTAGACTTTGGGGGTGTTGAACCAAGCACCATACCAAGCATGTTGGCTGATGCAAATTTTTTCATCAGTTCAGTTAATTCTCTGACCGTTGTTTCTAGTTGCTGGACTCGTTGATCAACAGAAACAGACTGTTTATTATTCCAGGAGGATTGTTTCTTGGCAGTATTGGATGAAGATTGTCCTTGATTGTTGTTTAGGGTAGGAGCAACCGCCTTAGGCTTTGGCCTGTCAGAACTTTTTGCCTTCTTTTTACCACTCTTATTCGATGTAGAAGTTTGCGTAGTCATCATTACTCCAGCTTGATGCTTGGCTCAATTTGTACGACATACTGCTTCCATAGCTACTCAATCAGTAACTAACTTGAGAGTAAAAGGTTGTATATCGTAACACGTTTGAACTATTGCAGTCAAATTGGTATCATTTTCTAGGCTTTTGAGGAACATTGCTGCCACCATAAAAGATGTGACAGTACCAAAATCTTGCTTATTATTTGAGGTTTGTTGAGTAAGTCAAGTGTATGCACCTTTAAATTTGGTAATATGATCATTAAACAATGTGCCCAGCTGATAAATCATTCAATTCACCTCACAATACGCCACACAGATTGATACCACATGCTGTTGAAAACACATTCCAAGCATCGGTGAATGAGCTGTCATTTGCTAGGATTTCGTTGTGTAAGTCTTTACTAACGGCTTGATACAGTGCATTTAAAGCCCAATAGTTTTTAATCTTAAATTTGTCTTGATTGAAATCTAGTCCACACCACTCTGGATCAAAAAGTTGATAGAGATTATGAGCTTGAAGATATAATACGAATTTAGACTTCCAGGAGATCCAATTCAATGATGTCAACTTTTCGATCTTAATTGACAATGGAGTGTTGTCAGAGGATGATTTGCTATCTGATGACATTGTTTGTGTCTTCTTTTCTCTAAATCTGAGCTGCTGATTTCAAGAGAATGACTCCCGCTACCATGTGATGTTTCGTCGAGATTTCTCTTTATTGCAAAATCAATACGCAGCCAGTAGTAGTAGACTAGAAACATAAAAGAAGATCAATAAAAGAAATGAGAACAATCCAACAAGAAGAAACAGAGACATAAAGACAAGAGATACTAACAGTAACGAAGCTACAACCAATGCGTTTCAAGACACAAATCACAATAACACAACAACGATGTGGTAAGCCAATCTTCCTCAGGACTCAAATATTCAACAAACCCCACAAGAAGGAATATATCACAGACACAGGCCCCCTTCAATGTCACAAGCAAATCACTACCCAGGATTACACAAGCAGCAAGCCCCCAAGGAAATACAACATAACCCCTTCTACATATCAAACCACAACTCTGGCACATGAAAATTATCAAATACACCCAACCACAACTTGGACACAGGAAAAATCTCATCAATACACACAACCACAACTCTACCTATGCCACCATTATGCCCCCTCCTTGTTTTTCCTTCCATTTTGTTCTATGCACCTATGCCCCTTGTTCCATCTTCATATGCACCCACTTGTTGGCCCTTTTTCTCCTTCTATGGAATGTTCCATCCTTCCCACAGTTGTACCCAACCACAAGTTGGCCTTTCACTCTTTTTACTATAAGTACTGCCTTGTTTTCCCTGCATTATTGTCCCCCCATCAGCTCACTAGGAATCAAGAAGTATTGCTTAGCACTGGTCACAGTCTTATAGGAAAGTATTAAAGTCAACCACCTCACCTTGTTTACTCCAGTAACCAGTCTGGGTTTACACCAATCAACTGAAATCTCTCAACATCATCATCAGCCACATCTTATTCTCCAAGAGTCCATACTCTTGTTCTTGTTTATCTTTGCTCTCCCAAGCTTACCCAGAGAGGCAGCCCTTCAAGCACTCATCCCTCTCAAGCTCCATTCCTCAAAAGAGTAGTTCCACAACAACGACACTATTGATGACGGCTATGAAACACAGACTTCTTAGTGATTTCAATGTGATGAAAGTAATTAAAAATTCCTCTAAAACCACTACAATTTTTTTTGAAAATCTCTCCTCCTGAATTCCTGTTTTAGTTGACTGAATCTGAGTGATGAGTTGTACAATTGTGAGCAATTGAGTTGAAACGAGTTACAGTTGTGACTGATTACCTGTTGATCTTGAGTCTTCACTTGAGTATTGACTTTCAATGAATGTTCTCAGTCGTTGAGATGTTCTTGACGAGAATGGTTCTTGATGAGTTTTTTTGATGCTCCAACTTTCCCCCTTTCCATCTCATCCCACCATTAATCCCACCTCTTATGCATATGCAAAATGTCAATTATACCCTTGACACACCTCCTTAATTGACACTTTTGAGAGTGAGTTGCTTTTGAGCAGCAGCCACCTTAATTGTCCCCAACGGTTTAGTCATAATATCCGCAATCATCTCTTGAGTAGATATATTGGCAAGTTTGAGTTGATTTTTGGCAACAATGTCTCAGAGATATTGTTAGTGAATCTCAATATGTGTTGAGTTTTCCAATAAACGTAATTCTTGACTGATGATTACGGCTCCAGAATTATTGTTTCTAATGGTAGGAACACCGACTGGGATCTTCATGTCAATGAGAAGATTTTTTAGCCAACAAATCTGCTTAGCACAAACATTGATTGAAATAAATTTGGCTTCCGTTGTTGACTGAGCGACTACCAATTGCTTCTTTGATTTCCAGCATATCAAATTTCCTTGAAATTGAATGGCATAGCCGGTAGTTGATTTTTTATCTGGATTGGACATTGCATAGTCAGCATCTGCAAAACCTAGCAGATCCCCCGGAGTCCAATGATTCTTTTTTGGCTTAGACGAGTATCGGGAGAGCAGGTTGCACGCAAAAACTATGTCAGGGCGAGAGTGAATGGCCAGATAATTGAGATATCCCATTGCCTTTTGCATGATGGCAGCATTGAATGGCTCAGCTTCAGCCTCTACTTGAACGAGCGCATTTGTAGGAAGCGGGGTTTTCACGGAATTGTCATTCTTCATGTGAAATTCATCCAGAATCTTTCGATGTAGTTCTGATGATGAATAAAAATGGAATTAGTATTCCATTCAATGGTGTATCCCAGATGATGCGTGGGTTTTTCTTTGACTTTAATTTTATATTTGTTTTGCAACTTGGAAAGAAACGAAGTGATGACACAATTGTGACCTACAATCAGGCCATCATCCACATAGATGTGAAGGAACAGAGTTCTATTGGCATTAAAGAACAACGCATCATCCATAATCGAGGGAGTAAGTCCAAGATTTCGAAGAGTGTTTGTTAAGTGTTGCTTCCACATGCAAGGCGCTTGCCGCATCCCATACAATGACTTATTCAACTTCCACACCCAGTTTTCCTTTCCCGGAACCTTGAAACCAGTCATTTGTTGAACATACACCTGTGCATCCATCTGACCATGCAAGAAAGCTGTTTCAACGTCAAATTGAAACACCGGCCAAGAGAATGAATATTGCGAAATCAAGAGCAAAACTTTGAACATTTCGATGCGACCAACAGAAGCATATGTTTGATAATAGTGAATCATATGTTCTTGATGATTTCCAAAACCGACCCATCGAGCCTTATGTCGGATGACTTCATTGGCTTCATTGAGTTTCTTGGATAGCACCCACATTCCACCAATGATCTTCTCATTTTTAGGAGGAGGAACAAGATCACTGGTGAAATGAGTGAGTTGAGATGCATGTTCCTTTGTCATTGCTTTGATCCATAACAGTTTCTCAATTGTGTTGTAGCTCCATGTTATGTAAGATGTACATGAACTACATATGTCATGACTTTCTATGACACTTACATACTAGTTCTATTTTCTCTCAACTTGACCTCATCTGTACTTACATAAAATCATAAATATAAATACACCTTGTTTTTCCTCTATTTTCCAATGATCAAAATATTATCTCTGGAACAAGATCACCGGTGAAATGAGTGAGTGGAGATGCATGTTCCTGTGTCATTGCTTTGATCCATAACGGTTTCTCAATTGAAAAAGATTCACAATATCAGGTTGTTCATCTAAACCACCTGGCATTTGAGGTCCCCAACAAAAATTTGACAAAATATTTGACAGATCAATCTCACTTTGGATTTCTTGCCTTGCTCAACAATATGCAGATGCCCATTCCCAGGAAGTAAAAAGTTGTTGCAAATCCCTGGAAGAAATGCTGAAATTTCTACCTTGATTGGGTGAAGCATTATCAGACGGATCAATATTTACCGGACTTACAGAGGCAATAGACTGATTTGCATGTTGTTGACCCAAACGTTGACGAGCAGCTTGTTGAAGTACATTCAAGGACTCAGTTTCAAATGACTCATCAGAATCATTTTCATCCGCACTCAAATTCAAGGATGGCAACGGATGATCTTCTGCTGAACCTGGAGCCTGATTAGAATTTGACTCATTGGGTACTTCCTCAGATGGCGTATGTTTCTGAACTGGAATCGGCAACTGTGCTGATTTGAGTCTTGTCGTAACTGTCAGAGGGACTATTTGTGGAAGTGTGAGAATGTCCTTGAAGAGTTGTTTCTTGTCCAGAGACACTTCAACCGGCGGAACAACATAATCATGACTGATCACAACTTTATGTAAGACCAGGTCCAAAAATTGACATGCATCTGACATTGGTTCAAAACCAAGAAACCAGTGATCGACATCTTTGTTATGCTTAACAAGAACTGATGTTGGTGAGACCCAATTTAACAAGGCATGTGGAAGTACATTCAGCACAGTTGAAGCATGTAGAGCTGCCTCATGCCACATTGCCAACGGAACCTGAGACTGTAAGAGCATACATTTAATCTAATTGTCCAGAAGAACACCATTAAAACATTCAGCTACACCATTGGTTTGAGGGCTATTGGCTGGTCCACGTTCTATAGATATTCCCAGACAATTAAGTTTCTCCAAAAAGACAGTAAGCTGGGATTTGATTAAGCTTGTTTTTAATTTCTGCAAAGCAATACAACAGCTTGTTTTCCAAATCATACTTCAATTGTAAAAGGTAGATTCGGTTCAATCTAGATGCATCATCTATGATCACCAGAATGTGTTGGAAACCATTTTTAGATACTGGAGTAATTTGGGGAACGTCTGTATGCAATTGATGAAACAGAATTGACAATGATGGGAGTCAATGAGTATGGGGAGACCAACAAATTTTGACTTTCATGCACACGTCACACTGAGAGCTTTTAGAGTAGCTGCCATCAGTAATGTTATTTTGCTTGATGAAAAAGTCAACATATCAATCTGAGGTGTTTCCCAAGGCATAATGCCAATTGAATTCCAAAGGAATTTGCATGTTGGTGATGCAAATGTAATCTGACACCAGAGCTAGATAGAATTTCCCAATCCTAGGAAATGTGGCAAAGATTTTATTGGCAGCTTTGAAGAGATACTTATCGCCTTTGAATTGAGGTTTTAATCCGTGATCACTGAGCTGTGAGCCCAACAGAATGTTAGCGCATCCACTTGGAACATACTACACCGGATTAACGTGACAAAGGTTCCGACATGTGTTGCGGCCACTGGTGACAAGAATTTATTGAGATAATGGTTGACCATTGGTTGGACGTTAATTAATAACTTGAGATTAATCACACAGGATTGAGTTGCTTCAGTATCAAAAACTAGAAATCTGGAGAAATATTCTCTAGACAAATTTTGAAAAGTAGCAATGAAAGAATTTGAGTGATCTGAATCTATCTAAAATTGTTCACTTGGTTTAGACTTTGGGGGTGTTGGAGTATGCACCATACCAAGCATGTTGGCTGATCCAAAATTTTTCATCAGTTCAGTTAATTCTCCAACCATTGTTTCTAGTTGCTGGACTTGTTGATCAACAGAAACAGACTGTTTATTATTCAAGGAGGATTTTTTCTTGGAAGTATTGGACAACAATTGTCCTTGATTGTTGTTTAGGGTAGGAGCAACCGCCTTAGGCTTTGGTCTGTCAGAAATTTTTGCCTTCTTTTTACCACACTTATTTGATGTAATAGTTTGAGTTGTCATCATTACTCCAGCTTGATGCTTGGCTTGATTTGTACGATGTACTGCTTCCATAGCTACTTGATCAGTAACTAACTTAAGAGTAAAAGGTCGTATATCGTAACACGTCTGAACTATTGCAGTCAAATTGGTATCATTTTCTAGGCTTTCAAGGAACATTGCTGCTGCCATAAAAGATGTGACTGTACCAAAATTTTGCATATTATTTGAGGTTTGTTCAGTAAGTCAAGTATATGCGCCTTTAAATTTGGTAATATGATTGTTCAATGATGTGCCCGGCTGATAAATCATTCGATTCACCTCACAATACGCCGCACAGATTGATACCACAGGGTTTTAACCATATGTTTCAGCCTTAGAGACAGCAAGCCTGTCCAAAAGGCTTTAATTGTAAATAAATAAATTTATTTCTTTTCTCTCTTAAACAAGAGCTTATATTATTTAAGATATATTTCATAGGATTGAATACACTCCTTTATCATATTCTCCTCATTTTTCTACCCATGCACAATGCATGATGTGTGATATAGTTGTGATGAATGCCTGAAATAATCAAGGTTGAAAATAGAATGATTTTCTAGCTCAAATTGAATATATTCAATATAAATCTAATCCCACCAGTGGATAATCAGAGCTCAGTGAAAATTTTCAACCTCAGGCCAGACATCAACCAGAACCAGAACAGATCACTCACCAGGAATCCAGAGGTCCCTTACTGCTAAGTCATTTTCCCACTGCACCCAGTGTCATTATCACTTATCAGTAAGTCATCTCTCCTGCTAATCTTTCTCTTTCTGTTTCATTCTCTCCTCTTTGGGTGGTCCTGAACCACCCCTACTACTTATCTGTTTCTTTCCCCTCTTCTTCATCATTCCTCCTGTTTTTCTGTGGTTTTTGTCATCAAACAAACCACATAGGTTTCCATTTAAAGAGCCTTGGTTCAACCCCCTAAAAAATCTTGGACCTGGTCTTGATTCTATCATACCAGTGAACCTTCTGTTGAGTCATCCAGAAGAGACCCTCTGTTGAGTCATCCAGAGGAGGCTAGTGTTTCACAGCTTCTCCAGTCCTCTCTAGAGTTGATCTGTTGAGACTTTTATTACTCCTGTCCTCAGCATCAGTGCTTAGAGATAAATCAGTAGAGACAAAAAATAAAATAGCTCTTTCTTTTCTTTGCCTTGTTATTTAATTTGTATCTTCTTCTTAAGAAATACAAATTCTTTAACAAACCTTTGTGTCCTGTTGTCACTCTAAAGACACAGGCTCACAACATGCCATTGATAACGCATTCCAAGCATTGGTGAATGAGCTATTTTTTGCTAAGATTTTGTTGTGTAAATCTTTAATAACGGCTTGATACAGTGCATTTAAAGCCTGATAGTTTTCAATCTTAAATTTGTCTTGATTGCAATCTAGTCCACACTACTCTGGATCGAAAAGTTGATAAAGATTATGAGCTCAAAGATATAATACAAATTTAGACTTCCAGGATATCCAATTCGACGACATTAAATTTTCAATCTTGATTGACAATGGAGTGTTGTCAGAGGTTGATTTGCTATCTGATGACATTGTTTGTGAATTCTTTCTCTAACTCTGAGCTGCTGATTTCAAGAGAATGACTCTTGCTACCATATGTTTATTGCAAAATCAATGCGCAGCCAGTAGTAGTAGACTAAAAACATAAAAGAAGATCAATAAAAGAAATGAGAACAATCCAAAAAGAAGAAACAGAGACGTAAGGACAAAAGATACTAACAGTAATGAAGTTACAACCAATGCATTTCAAGACACAAATCACAATAACACGACAATGACGACACTATTGATGACAACTATGAAACACAGAATTCTCAGTGATTTCAATGAAAATATTGTGAATGATGAAATTAATTAAAAATACCTCTCAAACTACTACAATTGTTTTGAAAATCTCTCTCCCTGAATTCCCGTTTCAGTTGACCAAATCTGAGTGATGAGTTGTACAATTGTGAGCAATTGAGTTGAAACGAGTTACGGTTGTGACTGATTACCTGTTGATCTTGAGTCTTTGCTTGAGTCTTTATGCAAATGAATGCTGATGATATTTGCTACAAAAATGTCTACATGATGTAGCCCTCAATCCTCTTCTTCCATTGACCAATTGATCAGTCATTCCGAACTCCTCCATCTTCTATCAATCCCTCTTCCTTATCTTCTCTGAATTTCCAATTCAATCTCAGCCAATTTATCAAACTCCTGCTGCCCTCATCAAACCAATGCAATAAAACTCATCAGTGATTTCAATATCAATACACACATCATTCCTCAACATCAACAACAACTCTCATTGACTTCATTCCAACAGTAAAATCGGCTTTCCTTCCTCAAACAACATCAGAAACATCAACAACACTACCCAGCAACTTCAACATACAAATCATCACCATTTTTTTCTCTTATTCTTCCAGTCTGAGTTGAGGAGGGGTGTTGATACTTCAACTCATCCCTGTCTCAAATCTATTTCTTTTACTTTTCTTAAGTATTCTTCATTTGAACTGGCTTGTATTCATTGAGTAGTCTGTTTTCTGTATGATGTACACATTTGAGTTGTCAGCTGACAAGCTCAAACCAGTTACCCCTAGACTGGCCACCTTGTTTTGTGCTACACCAGCTGCATCTTTTATTACTCTTACACTCATTTTTTTCTGCACTTTCTCTTTCTTTTATTATTAGCATCTCTTATATATGCTTATATCTATTCAACTGTTGTAGATAGCATACATAAGTTTACTCCTTGAACTCTATTGCTCCCTAAATTTTCAGAAGAGACGATAATAAAACCATCTTTTTCATTGTACCATTCCTCTTGAGCTTGAAGATACATCAACAAATCACTACTTCAAGCTTGCTTGACTCCTCTCACATCAACACATCACTGTTAGGAACCTTGAGCCTGAACATCTCAACATTCATCAGCGGCTGGGTGTAAACACCTTGGACTGGATTCGACCCTCCCTACGACTTAGAGCCAATGTTCAATACAAGTAAATTTCTATTGAGCGGGCTCTCATCCACCTTGGAGTAACCCGCCGCTGACATGAGTAGTCAACACACACCAAGTAGTATTCACATCAACAACTCATTTCTCTATGATTTCTTCCTGTCATTTCTCAGATTATTATCTGACTCTCTATTTAGCACTGAGGATTAACAAACCTCTGTTATTATGTTTATTCATTTTGTTTCTTTATTGATGTATCATTACCACAACTTATTCCATTGTATCTAGTCTATAAATAAATAGCCTAGACCAATGAAATCAAGTTATTGGTTCTTCCACATTCTTTTGTCATCCCATCTTTGAGCTGCATCCTGTGAGCTATTCATCCTCACAGTCCCCAATCCTTTCTCACTTCTTCCATCTTGCTCACCTTCAGCTCAACATTCATCTCTTTATTTCAGGTTACACCTCCCCCAATCTTTATGCTCCCTTGGGGGCTTGTGTCTCTCTTATTTTCCCAGAGTTTATTTATTTTGATATTTTCATGGTTGCTGAAAAAATAGGTGTATTTATTTCCTTTAATCTGGTGTAATGTTTGTGTTGATATCTTACGAAATGTGGAAGTCGTGGCCATTTTTGTATTTTCTCAAAAATATGTAAAATTGGGTTCACAAAGGACCCAGGATAGCCCATAGTGAGTGAACACAATTACATAATTTCTGGGAAAACAGCATGTTTGAAACCAGGAAATTTTGATTTTTTTGCAAAATAAAAATATTTGAAACATGTTTCGTAAGCATTTTGTTTTTTGAAAATCCAAAAAGTCAAATTTTGAGACCAAATACATACATATAATGGTTCTGACTCTCAGGCCAGTCCATGAGTACTTTCGCAATGATAGTGTCAGCCTCCTTGATGCCAGGAACTAGCTTCCTCTAGATTCAAGGGCTGCAAAAGCGGTGGGGATGGATAGATAGGTTTTGGAAAGGTAGTTTATGGAGTTTTTAGGTTTATAGCCCAAAGGGTATGGGGCTAAAAAAATAGAATAAAAAATGCAAAAAAGTGCCACAAAAGGGATAAATAAGGAGGGGCCTGCTAAGCAGGGGCTTTTATGGTTCCCTCAAAGTCTAAAGCCTGATACACAGGGTTTCTAGACAAAATGGGGCCTGATTTTCAGGGGTTTTTATGGTTCCCAGCAACACTGGGCCCACTACGCTAACTGTAGCATTAGCGCAGCATAGTGTAAAACCGCTAACAGCTAACAACTTTTGTCATAGCCGTTAGCAATTTTGCACTAACGCTAACGGAACAAGGCCAAAAAAAGGCCTTGTTACACTACGCTACGCTGTTTTGTAGCAGAAATAGCCGCTACAAACACTTTAGCATAGCGCCCTGTAGTGTTGCTAACGCTACAGCGTTGGTGGAAGAAACAAAAAACTGCTACACTACGCTATTTTGGCCCTGTAGCGTAGCGGCCCACTGCTGTTCCCAGGGATATGTGTGGTGGAATCTTAGCAGGAACAGGGACTTACACTGATATTCCTGCAGAACAGATTCCAGGTAAGGGCCACAGGATAAGGTTAATGGGGTGTGTTGGTGGCTTGGAGACAAAATGAAAGTTTGCTGAGTGTGCTGGTAACTCCTACAAGACTGGAAACTAATATTGGATTAGTGGAAAGCACTGAGTAGGACTCTTACTGTTAACAAAGCTGAGGGAAAGATTCCAAGGGAGGAATAGAGGCACTTATAAGCCTGTTCTGGAACCCTGAGGAAGAATTCAGAAGGCTTTTACTCATCTGGTAACTTCTAGGGTGGTCCCTTGTCCTTCTCTTTGACAGGTAGACATTTCAATATGAGTCATTTTGAGGCATTTTGTTGTATTGTGGGATTATTCCCACTTGTTTATTTATTTCAAATTTGTGGGAATATTAAATCATTCCTGGCCCTTAAAATAGATTAATTTTGAATTGCTAATTCAAAATATGTTCATCTGTATAGGATGGGATCTTTCTCATAGTACATTACTATTTTAACTACATATTTTATATTTTCATCCTTATTAAATTTTTAATATTATATATTTTATATTTTATGTTTATGAGTATGTTTATTAACTTTATATTTTTGTTTAAAGGAAATGTAAAAGGCTTGTGTAATCTGATTGAAATGTTATGAGTATTCAACCTATTTTCTCTCTAAGGTCCTTCTGTTGCCTTGATGAAAGGTATGAAGGAGTGCAATTATGGGGATACCTTTCAAGGATGACCCTAGGTTATTTTTGATGGGGAATCAATTGGTTAAATTATTTTATTTGAATATTACTTGGTTTTCATGATATATATTATATTATTTCTACTTTTGGTATATTTGCACTATTTAATCTTGTCTCTAAATAGTAGCAAGCTGACAGATAGTGAGTTTTTAAATGAAGTAGAAGAACTTGCATGATTGATTCAAAGCTGTAGCAAGTATTATAGTGTATTTACAATATTTCATCCTTTGCTGTAGTGGCATTCAAGAATCAGGTCATCACCATTATGGGTTATTTGACATCATGTCCAAGGGCTCTCCGGTGTTCAGAAAGAACATAGATTTTGTATGTTGTTAATCTTCTTGGTCATTTTGTTGTTGGACATGGCTTGTGTTCTGTATTCTTTTTTGTGAAGATGGAGTGGTAAAGCACAGGAAAAGATGTGATAAATACCTCAAGAGACCTCAAGTAAGACCAGGGATAATCTTCTCTGGTTAGCTACATCTGAGGGATAGCATCCCGCAATTTTTTATTGCAAATATTTTCATAATATAAACGTGTACTAGCATGCATTAATAATACCAATGTGAAAAAAAATGAGCTGGAAATTTTAACCGGCTTTCATCAGCATGTTGTTTATTTCTGAAAAAAAAAAAAAAAAAATGAACCTTCTACCTTTTGAAACGGATTTGGCTTGTTTTTGTAAGTATCATTTTCACAAAAAGAAATGAATTAAAAAAATTTACATAAGTTTGTTCAATAGGGGCTATCTGGGGTCCTGTCCACAACCCCCTCCCATGCTGGAATTTTAGTTGCCTGACCCACCCCTGACCGGTATTAGGGGATTCAACCTGCAACCCCTTATGTTGACAGTTTTTTGTTTCTGTGACCCCTCTCAACCAGCGGGGCAACTTCTGGCAGGTCACGGAACCAAAACTAGGAGTTTGCGTGTCAAAACCCCTAAAAATACCATACAAAAAATCTTAGTATAAAAAATATACATGTTCCTTTTTTATTTTTAAAAATAAATACAGGTTCCCTTTTTCCAAATCTTTTTACTTTAAATATTCTTTTTCACATGCTCTTGACACCTTCTGATGCACCAGATGACATGTAAACATATAAAAATAATTAAATTAAAAATATAATAAATCAAAAAACTGGTTTGGAAACAACTTAACACGTGCACTGTCATTTACAAACAGTTTTGACCTTCCTGCACATTACAGCACCAAAAAAAACAGAGTTGAGATGCTAGACAACAAGAAATGAGGACATAAAATTCCCTAGAGATATAAGGTATCTCCAAAACAATCAATATAAGATACTGTAAGGGGCTGATATGCCTCAGTGACCAAGCCTAGGCCAGGGAACCCACTTGTGACGCACTAACTAGGCTAGAACAGTTTCAGCCTGGTGCATGTGTCAGGGCAATCAAGGCCTAATTCAGGTATCTTTTATAACCAAGGGGGATATAAACATCACCAAATGTTGTAACTAGAATCCTTGAAAGGGATTAAAACATCTGCATTGGGCCAAATTAAATGATAACTGGTTTGGTGTCGGAAGTACAGATCCCAACCAGGCATATACAACAAAAATTGTCCACAACCAGGCTGACCAGGCCATTAAAAGATTATTCTAGAAAAATTTGAGTGTCACAAGAGGGCAGAGAATTAATATTTAAGAGGTCCCTCTTCCCCCCATATTTTAATTCACCAGCTTCATACAAATATACAGAAATAAGCACTAACCAGTTCCATCTTTTATCCAGAAACTCAAAATTCCTCATTTCTACTTGTCTGAATCTTACCAATCAACACCTCAACCTCCTGGAGCACCCCAGAGAATTCCTCTTATTAGTGGGTAATAAACACTTCTCTTTATAGCTCCTCCACTTTGAGAGGGACCAAAAAAACCCCTGCTTGTAGGCCCCTCTGAGAATAAATAATATGATATTTCATATCTTATTATTTTTTTTCAATTTTTTTTTTCAAATATCCTTTTAGAAACTATTTCAACTAGGCCAAAACTATCCACAGGAGTTATCTCCTAAATTTTTGAGTTTATCTTGCACCTCCTGTAGCTAGAAGGGCTTAACCTTGGCGTCAGGCAGGCTGACACATGTGATCCTGTGCCTCTAAAGTGGCAACAAAACACAATATTGGTTTGTTGACCTTGTTATATAACTGAGAAAAAAAGCAACAAAGCTGAAAAATGCAGGGAAAATCTCTTTAGGCTCTGACACTCAACTCAGAAGTGGTGGAGTGGCTCTGGTACTCAACTCAGAAGAGGAGGAGCGGTGTGGAACTACTCTGTTTGGGAGTAAGAGCTAGGAGGGGATATAGACAACTACACTACTAGTAATTTATGCTGAGCTATGGGTGAATAATAGTAGACCTAACTAAGAACACTATTCTAAAAGGATAAGGGTAGTAACTTGGAATGAGCTACTGGATAAGGGTAGTACTTGGAATGTGTACTGGATACGTGATGGATAATAGAAAATCTGTCAGAAGGTGTATAAATATGGGCTGATACAACATATAGAGGTTCCTTTTATAGGGGTACAAGGTAAGCCTCAAAGCACAGAACAAACTGGCTGATGGAAGGGATCAGAAACAGGAACAAATAGATCATCCACCAAGGTCAGTGGAGATTCATACAACTGAGCACATCATTGATGGGGTGATGGCTTCCTGGGGATGGCATGATAGAAATAATGGAGAAAAGATGGGCATTTTCCAAGGGGATGGGGGAAAAGGACAGATCCAGTGAGGTTCCAGAAGGATGTATCATGACTGATCCTAGTAGAATGTACTGATACAAAATGGTCCAAAGGGTGGGAAATTGCAGGTGGCTGGATTTGGGGATCTGCTGCTCTGTTGACCAAGTGACTTTTGTCCCTCCAAAAAGGTCAAAGTGGAATATCTTGAGATCCAGTGGGAATTGAGCCATGCTGTAAGGGGGTGACCTAGGGTAATTTGGGCTTCTGAATCTGATTCTGGGGTGACTGAAGTGATTTTTTTTAGTCCTTGAGGTGCTTCTGGAATTTTGAGCGTGAAAAACAGGATTACCACAGGGGCTCTGGTACTCAACTCAGAAGAGGAGACTCAACTCAGAAGAGGAGGTTCAACTTGGAAGAGGAGGAGCTAGCTGGAGTGACAGCCTCCTCAACAGAGGGTCTTTTTAAGATTAAATTCTTTTGGGAGACCAACTCCTGATTTTTTAGGCAAGTGGCTAAGGATCATTAAGAGGAAACCTATGTGGTTTGCTTAATTTAGAAAAACCACAGACAAACAGGAGAGATAAATCAGAGAGGGAAAGAAAACAGGTAAATAGCAGAGTGGTGGTTCAGAGAACCACTCCCAGAGGATTGATCCAGAGAACAAATCCCAGAGGACAGAAATAACCTGAGAAGAAATATTACTACGCAGATGACTTAATGTTAGGAGGTGATGACATTGGTGAGTGGGAAAATTTCCTAAGAGTGAGAGATATGGGTGTACCAGGTTATCCAAGTGGTTTTGGTTGGTTCTAGCCTGAAGTGGAGAATTTTCACTTTGTCTGGTTGACTCTGAGTGGGATGAACTTCAAATTGAATATATTCCATTGGTTTTATAGCTAGAAAATCTCCTAATTTTCAACCTTGAATATATCAGGCACACAACAAAATTATACCACACCTCATGTACTGTCCATGGGTATAAAAAAGAGGAGACTCTTTTTAGAAGAAGCCATTTGATATATTAAAATTTCTTGTTATGATAAAAAACACTTTTCAGAGAAAAAATGAAATCACAATAAGTTGGCTATATACTTAAAGCTGGTGCCAAAGAATTACAATTTGAAGCTAGTGGGTATGTTTTAATTAAGGGGGTCACTGTTGATAAAATTGTGTTGAAGAACTTGTTATATATACCCAAACTTTGTAACAATCTCATTGCTGCAGGCACCCTCAGACAACAAGGGTTTATAGAAGTCCCAAGCCAAACAACCCCTCAAAATTCATTGTTGCGTTTGAGGAAAAAACATTTCTGCAAGGATAGTAAGTCAACAATCTTATGATTGTCAAGATTGAACCGGTGTAAAGCTCAAAAGTGTCAATGAAGACCTTTTGCTGAGTGTAGAAAGGGATGAATGAGGATACCTCTGCCTTTCTGTGGTTCTAGACACTAAACAAGCCCCCCAATCCCGGATTGGAAGGTTTAATAAAGTGATAGGAGGGGTGTATCAAGATACTGATGTTGTTGAGAAGGGGCTTGGTGTTCAGATGAGAAAGGGTGTTGGAAAGGTGAGTGATAAGAGGGGGAATTGAACAGAGGTTGGTATTGATAAAGAGGGGTTAAGAGTGATGAGTGATGGTGTGTGATGATGGTGTGATGATGATGATGATGATGATGATGATGATGATGATGAGTACTGATGGAGAGTGTTGAGTGATGAGGAATGAGATGTGTGATGTGAGATGAGATGTGTGATGTGGGAGCAAGTGCTACAACCAGGGGTTGAACAGAGGCTCTAGTGATGGGGGGTTATAGAATGAGGGGGGTGTTGAGTTTGAAAGAGGGAATAGCCTAATGGCAATTGAACCTGTTAGACCTGGGTCTTGACCAGGGATTGAACCAAGGGGCCTTATAAAAGGGTAATGAGAGATGTTATTTGAGATGTAAGGGTTGTAATATGTAAGGGTGTCTAACATTGTAAAACTATAATATAGAGGGGCTAATAATATAGAGTGACCAGATGGATAGTATTTATAGGGGATAAAGACTAATAAGGGTGTGTGTAAAATCTGATGCCAGGATCTGGTGAGGAAGGGGGAAACAACTGGAGGAGAGCCCCCTTATATAGACAAAGGTGAGGGAATTTAGCTACAAGGTGAGAGTGGAATGAGGGATTTTGGCTGGCCTAGCTACACAGCATTGAGGGATTTATGCTAGACTGAGGGATTTGCGCTGGCCTGAAAATGCCATGGAACACAATGGAACAACCAAAAATGAGGGGAAAAAAAGTCTTCAGGTCATGTGTATGCACAGCCTGTCAACAAAAAGGGGGTGTAAAGTGAGGAAAAATAGCTCAGACCCCGTATCAAGTGAGTGAT
This sequence comes from Puccinia novopanici, assembly GCA_004348175.1. Lineage (NCBI taxonomy): Eukaryota > Fungi > Basidiomycota > Pucciniomycetes > Pucciniales > Pucciniaceae > Puccinia > Puccinia novopanici. Next base: position 50,714 of record SMGU01004701.1, read on the forward strand.
GCTCAGCAAAATCCACAAGATAGGGGTAGAGAGTACATGTGACTGCATGACAGCCTGCATGGGATTGTGAGAATTTTAGGCGTTGTGTCCTTCTTATTTAGATAGAGTTGAAGAAAGATTGAATTTCTAGACCAAGAGATAAACAACTTAATAATAATAAAAAGAGTGTCAATATTATGAATAGCAGAGGATAGTGTTATTTTTTAAAATAAGAATGATACCTTAATAATAACACTACTGTGATTCTTCAATAATATTTTTCAGATCCAAGGATTGCTGGTTTTGGATTGGAGTTTTATTGGAGGAGGGTTGTCGTAGTGCGGTGTGTCTTGAAGTTGATGAAGATGTTGGTTTGAGTTGATTGTTGATGCAGCAGATAATCAATGAGATGAACAGTTTCAGAACTTGATCTTCAAAATTGGAGTATTGGCACTCCAGAGACTACGTTGTGGTAAGCCAATCTTCCACAGGACCTCAGAATTCAACAAACCCCACAAGCAAGGAATATCACAAACACAGGCCCTCATCAAATGTCACAAAAATCACCACACAAGATCACACAGGCAACAAAACCCCAATGGATTACAACAAACCCCTCCTACACATACAACCACACCTTGGTCACATAGAAAATATCAACAATGCACACAACCTATGCCCCATCCTTTCTTATCACTATGCAACATGTTTCCATCTTTACATATGCCCCATCCCCTTGACTATTATCACTATGCCATTTGTTTCCATATCTACACCTATGCCAACTGTTCCTTCTCAACCATATGCCCCCTTCCTTTTATCACTATGCCCCCTATTCCCTTGACTACTGTTTCTGCTACTATCTC